>JASCZI010120914.1:89343-122998 GCA_036250425.1 Stylosanthes scabra | reverse complement strand
TACTAAGAGATTAGGGCTTAGTTACACTAGATTCGTTGTGCTTGATAACTGAGAACCTAGAATTAGTATTCGAATGTATGCATTGGCCCTCAAGGGAAAAACATCTACAAAGCTCTTAACATTCTATTCCATTGA
This sequence comes from Stylosanthes scabra, assembly GCA_036250425.1. Lineage (NCBI taxonomy): Eukaryota > Viridiplantae > Streptophyta > Magnoliopsida > Fabales > Fabaceae > Stylosanthes > Stylosanthes scabra. The sequence goes on along the minus strand of JASCZI010120914.1, from coordinate 122,863 downwards.
TTAATTCTCAAGTAATTTTTTTGTTCTCTGTTCTTATTTGTTCCTTAGTTTTCGAATTCATCATCACTCTTCTCCAAAGTTTTATTTTGATCTGCTTAGATTGATTGATAGATAATACTACTTGGTCCCTTATTCCTCGTGGGAGCAATACCCACTTCACCGTGGTATTAGTTGAACGATTCGGTATACTTGCCGAGTATCAGGTATGCATTCTCTAAACCCTAATCTTCCATATTAGCCATAGAATCTCATAATCCTAATTCTGAGATTCTTGTGCTATTCACTCATCATATCAACCACCTTCTTCGGATCCAGCCCTCGGACTCTTCCGAGTGCTTCCCTCGGAAGGAACACTTTCTCTCTCTCATTCTCATTGTTTATTCCCTTTCACGACTAAGGTCAATTGGATCATTGTCCGGTACATCTGTGCTTAACATTACAATTTCCAAAACAGCCATTAGTCTGGTCTTAAATGGTACTACAAAAATTTTGCATGAGGACCAAAAACAAGAGAAATTATTAGTTGTACCGGGAGTAAGACACACTTCTTACTCTCTTCAATTAAAGTGTCCCATGTAGATAAAGTAGCATTTAATTGATTTAAATTTTAAAATTAATAATAATAAAAATCATAACATTAATTACAGCATTAATTACATTAGTGAGTTTTCTCTTTTTAATCTTTCTTCTCTTTCCAACTCTTCTTCTTTCTTTTTAAAATTCCAATGTTTGTTACAAAAATAAAAAAAATGTTTAGCTAACTTGTCCACACATAATAAAATTACAAATTAGAAAAATTTTTATTAAAAATATAAAAAATTTAAAATTTTTAATACATTTATTTTTCATTTCCTAAAACTAAATATTTAAAACTTTCTATTAATAATAAATTAATTAAAGTCTTTAGGACATAAGTTAGCTAAACCCAAAAAAAAAACACAATGTTTTTTCTAAAATTTCTCTTAATAGAATTTTTTGTATTTTTCATCAACAATCACAATCAAGTACAAACGCATAAGACATATTCTTTATTGTTTCTTTTTTTATTAAAAAAAAATAATGTGTTTTTATTTTAAATTTAATTTTTATATATTTTAAGTGTAAAATAAATTTACATGTATTTAACATATATTGCGACGTTAACAAGAAACTAATTTTAAATCTACTATTTAAAAAATTATTTAAATGTATGAATTTAATTGGATGATTATTACTTTTCAATAACACTATTAAATTTATATGTTCAAGTCTTTTACTTATTAAATTTTATCTAAATTAAAATATATAAATATAACACAAAATTATTAAAACACAACATAAAAAATATTTATACATAGCATAAAATTAAGTACGATTTTTAAAAATTAGTTACGAATAACACATAAAAATTGGACCCAATTCAAAAGTAAAAATATTTGAATGAACTTGGATACTAAAAAATTTGTGCATGTAATTTTTTTCATTTCATTTTTCAGCGTGGATCAATCTTAAATACATTCTTTTATATGTAACAAAACAAAATTTTATAAAATTATAGTAGTAGTATTGTACACATTTATTTCTAATAAATAATATAATTTTTTTAAAATAATATATAAATTTGTGGATAAAAAATATGATATTTTGTGTATTATTTTTATTTCAATTTTTTCTTATGCTGTTTGTTCTTAAGAAAAAGTACTAAACAACAAAAATCCAGTTAGAAAAAAAAGTTATAATAAAGAGAAATAGAAAAAATTATTGATGAAAAAAAAATATAAAACTGATGTGTTTTTTAGTTTTTTATTCTTTTATCAAATAATAAAATTTTAGAAGAGTACCAAAAAAAAAAGAAAGAGTTTGAGAGAAAAAAATTGAAAAGAGAAAACACACTATTATAATTAATGTTGTAATTAATATTTAAATTTTTATTATTATTAATTTTAAAATTTAAATTAATTAAATGCTACTCTATCCACGTGAGACAGTTTAATTCCAGAGAGCAAGAAGTTTGTTTTTTTCTTTCTGGTGCAACTAATCATTTCTCCAAAAACAATAGGAAAAATGGTTGTTCGTTTTTATTCCTTGCAAGTCACAAGACACGAGACACCTTTTCATAGCGGTCAACGGTTAAATAATCTAGTAATCTACCATTATTACTTTCGAGAGACTTCGTGTTCGCCCAACCCCTCTGGTGAGTTGTCTTCTTCCCGATCTTCAAACCCTCAAAATTTCTGTTTTTTTCTTCTTCCATCCAAATTCATTACGCAGTGATTATTTTCCCCATGAATCGATTTTTATTTGTTGTTTGTTTGTTCTGTTCTGTTGTGTTTGTTTTTTCTGTCGGCCACTTTTTATTTTCGCAAGTTATTGAACGTTCTACCTCTTACGCTAAATTCTCTTTATCATATGTGCGTGAGTTTGTTTACTAAAGCCAAATCTGTTTACATAAGGTTTTTCAAAAATCTAACAGAAAATTGGGGGGAAATGAATTATGTACTGTATAGAGTTTTTTAATTTTTTGCTAATGTAAACTTGGTGTATAATTTGTGCTAATAATTTGCTGTATAAAATATGAAAAGGTTTATCATGGTTTAGGGATAATTTGTGCTTTTGTGTATGCTTATTTTGATGTCATGATTTTCATTGCTTTGGTTCATGTTTTAGTAGTCATTGTAGTGTTTGTCTTCGTTGAGAATATAATGTCTGTTAGCGTCTATGATTTGTTGTGAGCTATATAGTTTGGGAAGCCATTACAAAATGGGGCTGTAAATTTCTTGATGAAGAACTCAAATGATAATTTCCAAATTGTGAGTTGTGTCGTAATGGCTTGCATTCCAATGATGTGCAAAAGGGGTGCTCCATTTCTTGATTAAAAACCGAAGAGAAACCTCTTTTCATTTTTTTAGTGCTTTATTTTTCTACTTTTCATTTAAACAAACATGCTTTCAGATTGACTATTTGTCAGCATGTTTTGAATATGCCCCCTTTTATGTAATTTTGTTATTTAATATTTACATAAACCCCAATTTTATAACTTGCAGAATTGAAAAGCTTGAAGAAAATGGCTGGTCCTAGGATTGCTCATGCTACCTTGAAGGGACCAAGTGTCGTGAAGGAGATAATAATTGGAATAACACTCGGAATAGCTGCTGGTAGTGTCTGGAAGATGCATCACTGGAATGAACAGAGAAAAGTCAGGACCTTTTATGATTTACTGGAAAAAGGTGAGATTAGTACTGTTGTTGAAGAAGAAGAATGAAAAAGTTCTTGCGTTGTGCCTATGATTATGTTGTTTAACTTTTTTACCCTGCTATATTCCGTGAGCTCGTTGTAAATGAGCTGACTTATTGAAGATTCAAAAGAATAAATTTCATGCACTGGTATGGGAATTATAGACAATATTGGTTTGTAGAAATTTCAGGAAACTGTAAGTTGTTTTGTGCTTGAGTTATTTTCTTTTTGCTGCACAAAATTGCTCTTATTTTTCTTTACTGTAGACTCTGATGACCTATTTAAAAAAAAGTAAATCAAATTCTCTTGAAGTATGCAGCATTTAACATCATAAATTTGGTTTCATTGGAATTGTGTTTGATATAGAATACTATTACAAATAAGTGCTTTCGCCTTGTCGTGTGTCATAACATGACAGTCTTTTAGAGATAAGGTTTATTCTTTGTTATCATTTCCAAGAAATCCATAAATTTCAACACTATCCAAATATACAAAACCATAAGCATGATATTAGTACTTTAGTAATGTAAAAGGTAAATAAAGAAATTAAGTTAATAAGCATCATCTAGGTGATTTAAATAGGTGAATCTCCTTTCTCTACCTACTGGATAAATTGCATAGATGAAGATACTTGGTAGATGAGTGGAATCATTAGTGTCTCTAGGACTTAGATATCAATATGAACCAGTGCATTAGAGAGTTGTAATAGTGACAACTGTAGAGATGGGAAAATCTGTTTAGACAATATTAACGTTTTCGTTGATTAGCTATCGAGAAAGCAAAAACCTAGGCTTTTTTATGAGCTCTTCACCCTCCTGTTGTGCTAATACCACACTAAGTTTCTCCTAATTTGTGTTTAATTCCCTTCTCCCTCTCATGCATATACTGCCATTCTCATATTACAAGTTTATTACAATTTTCATATCCAAACTAACAACCCTTAAATACTATCTATCTTTATTCCCTCTTTCCCCCCTACTTTCATGCACTTTGCCGATATGTGGATTCCTAATAAGATGTCAGAATACCAAGGTTATATCCCTGAATTAAAACATTATCTAGCTGATAGCAGTAGGAAATTGTTTTCAATGTAAAAGTGTATTATGTTTATCCAAATTATGTTTGTCTAACAGCTCTGAGCACATATTCCATGTTAGAATTTGGATCCTGGGGTTGTTAATTGTTATAGTAAAGCCATTCATAAGTCTGCAATAAGTTCCATTAGTGCGATTTAGGATTTTAATCCTTCTGCTGTCCATTTTTTTCTGATAAAAATATATAATTTGTACAGAAGGTAAAGTGGTTTTGAATTTAGAGCTGTGCTAAAAGATTTAATAAATTATTCATGAGCCATGACCCTTCAGATAACTGAAGCTGTATTTAAATTGCAGCGTTCATTTTCTGCATTCTTGCTTAATTTTAGCAGAGATTAGATTGCTCCAAAAGTTTTTGGCCATTTAAGCCTAATTACTCTATTTTGTAGTTGAGTAATTTGACTTCTGGAGTTAAATGAACGACGACATGTGCGTTTTCAATCTTCCAAAAGTTGCAAAAGTAGTTTGAATCTTCCATTGAATGTGATATTTTTTAGGACTTTCCTTCGGTAAATAACTAAATACTAACCGCATGCAAAGCTGGTCGATTGGAGTTACATGCTCCCTTGATTTCTGACAGTAAAATCTGGACGGATGGTTTGGAATTGACATTGTTCTTGGTGTTGGGAATCAATATTCTGAAAATTGACAGGGTCTATAAAATGAGGAGATTGTTGATAAAGTGATTAAGGTAATTTATTCACTATTAAATTTGCAACCACTATCATGTATGTGTCTCATTACATTGATTCAAGGGTGATTAAATCCCTTCTTCACCTTAGAAGCATTTGATTCACATATCAATCTACACAAATGCTATATGTACACAGAAATTTGCTACCATGTATTGGTGCATAAATGTGTGTGTTGTTTAATTTATTTTTAATATCTTTGATGGCCGATTTTAGTGTATATTTATCATAACAACCATACTAGGTAACCAATAAAAATTCAGCCAACATCAGCCAACAACTTAAATTGGATGTTCTATTTATTTAGGTTTTGGATGTTCTATTTTTAAATTTCGGATGTTTTGTTTTTGAAAAATATAAAGTTGGCTGATATTGATTTAGGTTCCGGATATTCTATGGCTTTCATCGTGGATGTTCTATAAACAATGATTTCGGATGTTCTATTTTTTGTTGGTTGATTAGAAAATTATTAGTTATTGATCAAATTATTTAGGCTATTGAAATATGATTAAATACTAATTTACTAATGGGAGTGTTAAATGACCAAATATATAACATGCAATGAAATATGTTAATCGCTAAACATAACCATTGAAATATGTTTAAAAAAAAATATGTTTGTCACTTATCAAAACACATAAAGTAAATAACTTCCAAGGTAAAAGATCATGCATTCAACTACCGTTACACCAAGCATTGTGGAAGAGCGCACATGTGTGAAGAACTCGGCATAGAGGTGTCCTTTTGTCGAGTTCTTCATTTTAATCTAATTTTTGAAGCATTATATTTTGGCAACCTAATTTCAAATCACATATTTATGAAACTCATTACATTTTTCTTTTGTTGATGATAATTTCTTCCCTTGTAAAGCCGAAATCGTTGGCAAATTTAGTCAATACTTCACACATTTTGAACTAACAAATACGTGATAGGGAGAGATTACGTTTCCTAACAGTTTGTCTGCATTATTTTACGGCAAATATTACACCATTTGGCTGGCTAAAACGCGGGTGCTCATGGGAACTTTGATATTTTCGCATCCCAACAAACACTAATATAAAAGAGCACAAAAATATCAAGATTTTTTTGGTGACTATTCAAAAGATCATATCTAATTATTCCCAGATGAGCGAGTAGATGACCAAATTCAAGTTGCAAATCACGTAAAAACAAAAGATACAGAAATATCCTTTATTTTTCACAAGAAAAATATCTTTCTCATTACAAAAAAGAAAAAATAAAATAAAAAATCTAACCTTAACGTGTGCTTGGCGTGGAAGGTAACAATTGGATCACACTGGATAAGGAATATGTGCTCACAAATCTTCACCATCCTCACTTATATATTAATTCAATAAACCTCATCTTCTTCATTTGTAACAACCATAAACCCTTATAGGCACTTCTCAAATATCTCAAGTAACAGGAAAGAAGAACAAAAGAAACTAGAGAAAAAAATATGGCAACAATTTCTAGTGTGACTCTCTCTAGTCCTACTAGAGTACTTGCTAAGGGACCTGAGATCCCTCAAAAGGCTCAAACCGTCAAGTTCTCACCCGTAGTCAGGCTCAACCAGAGGTGGCCTGCTTTAACCGGTTCGGGCCGAGTATCATCGGTCAGACCGGTTCGTGCTGCTCCGGATAGGATATCGGAGAGGGTAGAGAAGAGCATAAGCGATGCCCAGGAGGCATGCACCGATAACCCGGCGAGCAACGAGTGTGCGGCGGCTTGGGATGAGGTGGAGGAGCTGAGCGCGGCAGCGAGCCACGCTAGGGACAAGAAGAAAGAATCAGACCCGCTTGAAAACTATTGCAAAGATAACCCGGAGACTGATGAGTGCCGCACCTATGATAACTGATTATGAGGGCGGTTTGATTTCTGTTATGAGTCCGTTAGGCTCAGGACATATATATATTAATGATATGTAATTGTTTTTAAATTTCTGTTACATGCATGAGTTGATGAACAGATACCATGTACTCTTAATTAATTATTTGTATTGAAGCATGATGATCCAGATTTCATATAGCACATAATATAACCTTGGTTTTTCTCATTTATTAATATTATTATTATTCGTGGGGTTCACTAATTCATGGTAGATTTAGGACATAATTTAGAACATGGTGACTGAAATTAAAAAACAATATGAGTGTTAAATGACTGCACAATTAATTTTTGTTGCTCAATACTTAATCAACCATCGTATTTTTATTGGTAGATGTAAAATTAAATATAGAGAAAGTTTAGGTAACCAATGATATTAGTAACCAATATACTAATAAACTGTTTTAAAGGGCGTTATTATGTTGCGTTTCAACAAGCTCAGTTTCTTCCCTAATCTCTATTATCAATATCTTCACCACTGTATCATCTTCTCCTTCTATCTCCATATCATCGTGTTACCCTTCCCCTTCTAATTAACATGCCTCTGTTTGGATCACCTGCCGATTCCTCCCGATGAGAAAGAGTCAACTTGTCACAGATTGCTTGCCAAGCTTGTCACAGATTGCTTGCAGCTTGTAATCCAAGATACTTCCTCTGCGGTGTGAAGGTTCTAGCAGCCACCTACTTGCCCCAATGTCTTTGCCCACCACTACGATAAAGTTTTGTGGTTTGGTTGGGGTGGTGGCCACGCTTCATGGGACTCTATTTGGTGGAGCCAACAGACAGTGAAGAGACTAATGAATAAAGAATAATTTGGATGATCTATTTTTTAATTTTGAATGATCACTTTTATTTTTTTAAATGATCACTTATATTACTTTTGAATGATTTCTTTTTAAAATTTAGATGATCATTATTTATTGGTTATTATTGGTTACTGTTATGTTGGTTACCTAGCATGATTGTTAAATATATTATCAAAGTATATGTGCTGACCAAAATTGATGGCGAAAATAAATAAAATTTAAACATTGTAATGTGTAATTATTTTACGTTAGAATAAATCTAGGTGTATTATTGTACACATCATTTAACAACACAGAAAAATATGAATATTAGCACAGAAATTTACATTTTTTTGTGCTAATGTTTATATTTTTTCGTGTTACTAAATGATGTGTACAATGATACATCTATATTTATATGAATAATTTTAATCTTCTACCTGGTTTGCCTCCCTCCGAGTGATTATCTATCTACTTGAAGTACTCAAAATGATTTGTATCAAAATGAAGCACTCTTAAATGATTTCTGTGATTCACAATTTGACAATAATTCGCCTGAAGAAATCCAAGAACTACTGAACTAATCTCTCCAATCTCCATGAGTGTTTTCCCAAGCTCAACTCCATATACACCAACTTGATGGACAAATCAAATTATGCAAGCTCCAAACAGAGTCCTCATTGCCAATTCAGCATGTTGGAAAATCTAATTTTAAATCAGGTCTGAGCAGGAAAATGTTTAGAATCACCACTTGTAACGTATTGAATCAAAGAATTTACTAAGTGTGAATCATCATCACTAATCCCATGTTGATGGTTGATTGGTTAAATGTCAGGATTTCAAGGAGATCATACTCAAAGCAATAGTAGTTGAAAATGAAAATGTACAAATTCGTAGGATTTTACCCAAATTCTAAGAAAAATTCGGCAGATTTTCTCTCAACTGTATCCATTGTTGCTGATTTTCTTCTTTGGTATGGAAGATTGGCATCTCCTAATTCTGTTGTTTCTAGAATCTTGAGAAGTTGAGATATACAATGTTTCACCTGTTAAATATGTTAGTTGTTGTTTATCTATAATAAGCCTCGTGATCTGGTTTATACAAATATTTGGAACTTACCACTGTGAATTCCATAAGTGGTTCTATGTACTATATCTAAATCCCAACTTAGATATGTATTTCAAAATTTCCAACAAATGATTGAGTTCCAACTAGGAGCAAAAATGAAAGTATAATGTTAGGAGTAAAATTGAGCTTACTTGCCTAATTAGAATAATATTAAAACTTAGTAAAAATAGAAATAGTCAATACTTATAATGCCAACATAGAAATATTAAACTTTTTCCCTTTGGCTCTCAATCGAGATTTGTTGGGCATCGCGATCATGCCCTATGGAGAATTAAAAATAGAGAAAAAAGAAAGAACCATAACACAATCACAACACAAGAGAATTAACGTGAAAACCAAAAAAGGGAAAAATCACGACCGTTGCCAAACGACAACCAAGAAAATATTATTAAACAATGATTACACTATACATCGCACTCCCACACTGTTTCAATGACTACACCCTCTATACTCCTACAAGAGAAAACTCTAAAGTAGAAGAAGGAATTTAAAAGTCATACAATGTGTATTGACTTGGTACAATTGAAACTATCAACTAAAGTCCCTATTTATAACATAAAGGCCCACCACACTTCTTACATCAAGCAATGTGAAACTTCTAATACACATTATTTTGAACCAAACCCAACAAGATTATCTCTTCCCTTTCCTCTTTCTAATTTTTCTTTAGTTCTTAAAAGTCTACTTTATCCAAAATCTTCCTCCAAACAATGGTGTTTTCATTATTCATAATTTCTTTTTTTTTATGATGGTTTATTAAGACTAAATTAGAGTTCAAACCAAAATTATTCACTATTATGATAATTTTATGTTATATGCAAAAGAAATTTAAGTTACAGAACCTGAATTGCTACTTGCTAGTCCCATGTTTCATCACTGGATTTAAACAAAAATCCTAAATCTATGTTGCAAACTTGGCTAAGTGCAAGGTTATGTGAAATGAATTTGGTGGAAGATGAGCAATCCAATTAGATCTTCCCAGAATTAGATCCAGACGTGATAATGCATTATTGGAATATATTACCTTGTAAAAAGCCTGATACTGGTTTTTGTTGGGCCAATCAATAATTGAATCACTTGTTGGATTTGATTACCAAAAATATATACAAGTGTTAAAGACTAATAGTATTGTAATTCAGAATACCAAAAAAAAAAGATTTGTAATTCAAATTTAGCTTATTTGGGGCTTTACAAACTTGATATATGATAAGAGACACAGAAAAAAAAAAAAAACCTGATTTATATTTATATGCATATTTTTATAAATAATATTAACAATAATTCTAAGTCAATTAAATTCAACCAAGTTTTTATTTCTATAACAAATAAAAGACATTTTCTATGTTAAACATAAGATTATTTATGTTCTAATTTTTATATTACTTAATATCGAAATGATTTTTTTATTAGATATAAAAATTAATAACTTTGTTAAACTTTATTAGGTAAAATAAGTGTCTACTTAGTATTAAATTCACATTTATAATTAAAGTACGAATAAAAGTACAAAAATATAGCCGTGGTTTTTTTTAATCATGTAAACTTTGTTTATTCTAATGTAAAAAAAGAAATTGATTATTCCATTACAAAGATTTCAATTATTTTAGTAATTAATTACTCATTGAAAAAATTTATAAATTGAAACATGTATAAATATATATAAATATTGAGTAATTTAATTAAATTTTTTCATATTTATATTTTATAGTGTGATTTTTTTATAATATAAAATTATAAAAACGTTTAGTAATTGGTGGTTGTTATTATTAAAATGAAGAGGGAAGCTTCTCACTCATTCATTCACTCACTCGATGTAATTAGCGGAGCTTCTCTTGCCTTAATTTATGCCAATCTTCTAGAAGCTTCATTTCCTGATATTGATTATCGAGCGTGTCAGCGTGCGGTGACAAGTCACAACTCACAAGAGAGGTAAATAAATAAATGTCTTACAATTAATACCTATTTTTGATGTAAATCTCTATTCAAGTCCCAAAAAACTGGTTTTACTATTAGAATGAACAGGTTTTTAAAAGTAAATGAACAAATTTTTAACCTGTTCGTGTCAACTATAAAAACATGTTCGTTGTATAAATAAAAATCTGTTCGTGTACGAACATAATATTACTACTAGAACGAACAGATTTTTAAAAGCAAACGAACATGTTTTAAAACCTAAAACCTGTTTGTGTCAACTATAAAAACATGTTCGTTGTATATATAAAAATTTGTTCGTTTGGGATTTGGATAGAGGTGTACACCAAAAAGAGGTGTACATGTAGCATTGTTGAATATCTTATTTTAATTTCATCCGTTAGTCACTATGCATGCACACGTGTGCAATTCGGATACAATAATTCTACGTGAACAATTCATTTTGGACAATCAAATAATTTATTTCTATGCTAAATAGAATACTTTTTTGGTGTAAAATAGAACTTTATTTAGGTGCACTTTTTTATACTATTTGATACTGAAATAATATTATATTTAGCATAAAAATAAATCACTTAATTACACTTAGTTGGCTAAAACCACTTATTCAAATAGCATTACCTAGAAATCAATTTCTAGAGTGAAATCCAAAGCAGTCTATTTCTCTAAAAAGTTTTAAAATATTAAATTAATTCTTGAAAAAAATTTAAAATAATCTATATTATAAAAAAAATAGAAAATCTAGGTAACCAATATTAAGGAAAAAATAAGAAGTTAATATTATTTTTTCTTCTTTTCTCTTTTTCCTTTTACCATTTATTATTTTCTTAATTACGCTCATTGACTCTCTATATTCATCATCTAACGTTGATTATGTAGTATTATTAAAGAAATATATAGTTAAAGTGTGAAAGATGTACCTATAGTTATTTATACACAATCATATGTTTTTTTTTTAAATAATTGTATTAATTGTAATACATACTTACTTATATCCTCATAAAAAAGAAGTCAAACATCTATATTCTATATCTAGAAAAAAAAAGGCTGTCATATGAAATTGATCAATAAAACTATAAAAAAAAATGAAATTGATCAATAAATAAATATAACTTATACTTTTTATTTAAACAAAATATTAACTTACAACATAAATAAATTTCAAAACCAAAACCTTAATCATATATACATTTAAATTTTTTTATTATTTATTATCTTAACAATATCTTTAACAAAATACTCTATATGAAATCTTTTTCAAAACAAGTTAATGAAAGGGATAAGTTCACCACTCCAAGTGGCTAATTTGTAATCAAAAGTAACGGTTAGGTGGGGTAAGAAATCTTGTATCAAAGATACATAAATCATGAGGCATTGATCTAAAACTAATACCACCAATTAAATAAACCAACCAGTTAATTTTCAGCTTATGACCCGGCAATAATGGAGGTGTTGTCACTTGTCATTGATAACAAAAAACCCAAAAGTACAGCCATAATTTTGATATAATTATATAATATTATTCTATCAATAATAATGATATAAAGTCAGCACATTTTATTATTATTATTAATCAGCAATTAACTACTAATTTTTAAAAAATTGTATAAAAATATAGTATTGAACTAAAAGATAAGTGTTCATCAATATAAATTAAAATTATTAGTACTCAAATTTTCCTCTTATTTTACCTTCGGTCGTTTACCGAAAAAAAGTAAATTAAATTCAAATAAGAATGGTAAAAATTTGGAATGCACATCATAATTATGTAAATAAATATACATGAATTTTTTTTCTAATTTAAGTATTATTTTCATCGACAGTTTTAAATAAATGGATAAAAGCGCATATGAAAGATTTTGTGATGGACAAAAGTATATATAAAAAATTCGAATGGATGAAAGTATACAGTAAAGATAATTAATAATAGACAAAAGTACACACCACATTATTAATTAAGAGTGAATGAATAACATATATATTTTTATCTATTATTTTAAATCTTTCATGTGTACTTTTATCTCTTTAATCTTTTATCTATTATAAAATTTTTTGTAGGTGCTTTTATCTATTTACTCGACAGTTTTTAAATGTCTCTATTTATTGAACTTTAACGCATATACCTTAAATTTAGTTGATTGGCTAATACCAAAGTTATTATTAGGAACTATTTTGTTACTACTATAAAAAGAGAGGAAAAAGATAAATTAATAAGAGAGAGGGAGGGGAATTAAGGCAACAAAAAATCAACTGATAGTAGTTTATTATTTTTTTTTTACCAAAAATAAGTGTATTTTAAAAAAACTTAAAATAAATTATAGAGAGTAGTATCTTTAAAACTTAGGGTTAATCTCCATTGTCGAAATTAAACAAAAATCAAATGATTCTTGGCACTTTAGTCAAATATCTACAATTGAGAGAATCTGACTTTAGAGATGTTGCCACACCGAGAGGCCGTTGATGTTCAAAGAAAAATTCTGAGTGTCTCCTACTTGTTTCTTCTCTTGACAAGTGAATGCATTAATATCGCTAAAGATAAAAGAAGGTGTTGTATAATCAGAATTAACTCCTCAAATTGTCTAGCTTAAATCTGGTTATAACAGCTGAAATAAACTCCAACAAGATCCCATGATTCATTAAACTCGACATCTTTAACTCTAACATCCACTCCAACACTTCTCTTCTCAAAACCACAAAAATTCATTTTACATTCCACCATTCGATATTGGTTTTTTATTTCATAGATAAAATTAATATCAGATGAGTAGGATATACAGAATCCTTTCAGTCTATGGAATATCAAGAGTTTCTCCAAATTTTGACAATTCCAACAAAATATTTCCATGTCTCCTTGGTCGCCAATTGACGGCAGGCGCCTTGACCTCAATAAATTGAATGAGAGAATTATCAATACAGAATTACTTCAAATGATTGTCTTTTTTTACAACACAAAAATTATTAGGTTTGCCCTAAATCATCTTAAAGCTAAGCAGCTTTCATCGTCTCAAATAAAAAATGTTTATCAACAAGGAATCTTTCAATAAGGCAGTCACAGATTACTTAGGCCGTCAAAATGGGTCAAATCCGTCGGGTTAACCCGTTTATCCATCTAAATGGGCGGATTTTTATCTTTGAGCTCGGACCGTTTAAAATCCGAGCTAAATGGGCTGAGTCCGTTTAACTCGAAAAAAAATCTAGCTAAACGGGCTAGTGTGCAAGCTAAACGGCTAGTGTGCAAGCTAAATGCACTAATCTGTTTATTTAATTTATTTTTTTAATTTTTTCAAAAAATAGCATTTTTTTCATATATTTTACTTATTCGACCCGAAAATTTTATTTATTAAAAAAAATTTGGTTTTTCTAAATTTTTTGGCTAAACAAATTATTTTTTTGTCAAAAGTAATTTTTTTAAATGAAAAATTAAAATTTTTATTTAATTTTTTAAAAATTTAATTAATTAATTAATTAAACGAGTCAACCTATTTACTTATCGACTGGCCATAAATGGACCGAATTAAAAAAAATTATAGCCCGTATAAAATTAGGCTAAACGGATCGGATCTAAATATACAGATCAGACCACTTGTTTGACAGCTCTACAAATTACAGACTATTGTGTAATTCAATCGAATATTAGACCTTCTAAAAGGGAATTAGAGGAACCTATTAAGGTACTAAAGAAACTCTAGCGGGATAAAAAAATTTATTGCAGGGCACAGAAAATTTTTTAATAAGGCACTAGAAGATATTCTAGCAGACCACTAAAGTTTTTGATGACGACTATCTTCGCAAAAAAAAATGAATGAAATTAATGTCTAGGTAGTAGGTGATTGTAGTTTAATTTACAATCCAAAAATTGAAATTTGATATTCAAATTGCATGAATTTTGTTCATGCCCCCATCCCTTAGCCTTCGTTTGGAACACAAGAAAATGGGAATAGAGAAAAAAAAAAAAGAGAAAATATCATTTTCTGATGTTTGATTTATCAAAGAAAAAAGAAGAGAAGAGAGAATTTTAAGGTGGGACCATCAAAAAATTTTCTTACAAAAAATCACATTCTTTCACAACTTTGAGTGGGACCCACTAAACATTTTATCTTCTCCTCATTTTTCTGCCCAATTTCTCTTGAACCAAACAAACATAAAAGAATTATATTTTTCACTTCATTCTCTCTTCTTTTGATTCTCTTTCTTTGCATTTAGAGGGAGATGAAGAAAAAGGAACAAAGGAAGAAATAATAGAGCAAATTGATGAAGATAAAGAAAATCCCAAACAGGATCAGAACTTTTAATTTCATTGGTTTAAACCCTTAGAACCCAGCGGTAAATTGAGAAATCTCTTGTTTTTTTTTTTTTTTGAGAAATTTCTTGTTATAAAGTAAAAGTATATATATTTTCATGACAAAAATTAAATAGAAAATGTTTTATATAAGAAAAAAATAAAAACTATATTGCATGGAAATAATTGAGAACAATAAAAAGGAAATACATTTTAAAAATAACCCATTTCAAACAAAAAATTTTTAAGTTACACATTATATAATATACACGAGTAATGTTAGGGAGCCAACATTAGGGAGTCATGAGTGTAATTAAGAAAATAATGAATGATAAAAAAAAATAATATTAATTCCCTGTAAATTTCCTAATGTCGGCTTTCAAAACTTTCTTAATATAGATATGCCGGATGTGGTAGCAAGTACCAACTCTATTGCATGGAGAATATATAAAGGCAGGAGGGTATTAACTATTAAGGGGAATAAAATATACATATCAAAAAATAAAGTTACAGAAACGTGTAAATAATAATAATAATCACGAAAATAATAATAATAATAATAATAATAATAATAATAATAGAAGAAGTTGACCCAGTAAACAGAATCAATAAATAAATTACTTTAATAAAATGGGATAACTAGCGTGGACTCATGACTGTGGTCAATTTTTGGGGTCTGCGACCTGTTTGGCAAAAAGACAAAACTAATTTTATTTTATCTTTATGTCTCTATTTTGTCTCTTTCTTGAGCTCTCCAAACGTATCCGACAAGCAACTCCAAACAAACCAAGCCAGTCACAAGATCATACTATTGGAATTATTATGGTTCTAATTATTGTATGTAAAAAATGATTTAATAATTAATTTTACCTAAACTTTCCTAATGGATCTTCCTTAAGAATGAAAAAACTAGAGAAACATATCCCCCAAAGTAAGGTTGATCAAATTCGAAACTGTCTGTCATCCTAAATTTAAAAGTAGTTTAAAGTGTTTCTAGTATTTTGGCACCTTTAGATAAGAGGATGTCATTGTCACGTTATCAATTTAATTAATTTTGTTTGTATAATAAAATTATTTTATGGTAAAGTAACAAAACTATAGCTGTCACTTATTATAATGTCTATACAGTGATTTTATTTATTCTTAACCGAGACACCGATTTGATAAATTAGATATAACTAATTTTACGTACGTGAATTAACAAATTTTAGAAGAAATTCTAAAGAAAAGAAAACTAAACAAAAGCACAAATTTCCTAACTTAATTTTTCTTGTTGTACTTTTTTCAAACAGTATATATACTCATAAATATTTACTTTTTATAACATTCGATAGTATATATAATTACTATTTTTTATTAATAGGTTCTTAAATTTATATATCTCTGGGGCTGATATTTTCCTTAAAAAGTTTTTTTTTATATATTTCAGAAATCAGAAAACAAACAATCATTTGAGTGATTATTGATTTCAGTAAAGTTTTCTAATATTTATTTTATTTTTTTACAAATACAAGTAATTGATTTTAGTGTATACTTAAATAATATAAGGTAAAGTATATTTTTTGTTCCTGAAGTTTTCTAAAAATTTAAAAAATACCCATAAGTTTCGTTTTGTTTCAATTTTGTCTTGAAGCTTTTAATTTGCATCAAATATATATACCCTAACAATTAATTTTTTTTAAAAATTTAAAGCTAATTTAGCAATAATTTCATAAGAACAACTTTCAATACAAACAAGCTAAATATAATGTTATGTTATTATTAATACATTTTTCCTAAAATTTTTAAAAATTTAGCGATCAGGAATATATTCGATGCAAATTAAAAATTTTATGATAAATTGAAACAAAATAAAACTTAAGTGTAATTTTTACCAACTTCAAAAACAAAAAGTACAACAATATATTAGAGACAATGTGAACCAATCATTCTATGCATAAAAATTAACTGTCATAATTAACCACAATGTAAAAATACATATTTCGTATTATGTAAAATTCTTTTCTATCTTACTGCTGTAAAAAATATTTAAATATTCTGCTATAGTATATTCAATTTTTTTTTATAATCTCAACCGCATGCATCTTCAAAGTTTCAAAGTTTCTAGTAACCACTTTCAAATTTTAAAATGCTCATATTTTTTTAATATATATATATATATATATATATTTAAAAGCCGTATCTCTTTCAAATTAAGATTTTTTACCTTTCAATTTTAAAAGTCCTTACTCCTCACTCATCTTATGAAGCAATTACAATTTCTATCTGCTCTCTTTATCTTGATAAAGACCATATAAAGCTAATCCTCATTCATACTCAAGGTATCTTTTCATTCATTCACCTCCTCTCCATCCCTATCTTTCTCTCTTCGTCTTTTAATTTATTAGGATTAGGATAAGGATATAATAATTTACGTGTTGTTTGAGCAGCAAAATTCTATTTTACATTAATTATTATAACAAAATTATTTTATTACATTAAGTTATAAAATTTAATAATATAATAATATACAATAATACTATATATACACATATATATACAACCAAGTAATAAACAAGCCTATTTAACCAACTCTCACCAGGCGTGTGGAATCCACGACTAAACCGCCCACACCAGGGGCGTAGAATCCACGACTAAACCGCCCAAATTCAAAAAGACGCGACACGCGACCCGATGCAAGAAATGAAACGTCTCCGCTACTACTATCTTCATTTCAATCATTCACTATTTATTTCATCCCTTCACTATTCACCTTTCATTTCAAAAAAAAAAAACTCACTGTTCAAAAAAAATCAAGTCGAACACACTCGACGATCGGAGGCGATATTCAACGAAGAATCACACCAAAAGGATACATGTTCCACTACAAGTTCATACATTCGAAGTCGCAGAAGGTTAGTGTTCATCTTTTCTCTCTGGATTTAACAACACTAGGGTTTTACCGCCTTGCATTGCTATTGTGTTTCGTTTTGTATATCGTTCACTTTAAGTCGATCAATAAGAAAATGTGTTTCCTGGATCCGCTTCGCAGATGCTTTTACATTCGATTCATGTTAGGGTTAGGTTTTTCACATTCGTGTTTTCGAGTCCTTTTTCAAAATCGCATCTACTTTTTATCTTTTGGGGTTTATTCACCGTTTGGTCTGACTGCTAGTACTGGGATACATGGGTTCGCTTTGCAAAATCAAATCCGTTTCACATTCCGTTATGAAATCGCTTCGGCTTTTTTTTGTTAAACATTGCTTCGATGTTGCAAACCAAAGTGATTATTTTCTGACGAAACGATGTGTCAACAACGCTTCGGTTTTCTATTTATCTATTTTTATTTTTATTTTTATTTTTTTTTACTTGTTTATGACTTGGTTGGATATATATCAAAACCGTCTAACTGTTGTTCATAAATCCGCTGCGCTATTTTTGGTTGAGTTTAATTAATCTGTGCGTTCTGAATTTTATTGTGAATTTCACAGCAACAATGGGTAACCAAAAGGAAAATGTCTCACGAAAGGGCAAGGCTGATAAATCAAAGAATGCTGCCTCGAAGGGAAAGAATCCCAAAAAAAAAGTATGTAAGTATTTCTTGTTAACAATTCCTTTTTTTTTTCCTTTTTTTAACTCTAAATTGCAATACACTTAAACTTCGAAATCCGCTTCGTTATTCTGTTGTTGCAGCAAGGTCATGACTTTACTTGCGTGCCATTGTCCGTTTCAATTATATTCCACAAGTGCCTGAATAATGACCCAGATAAAATGAAGATCGTTGAGGAACTCGGATTCGGATCGTTTCGACATCTTCCCTTATACTACCTGAAGCACAAGTGTTGAAACATATTTTCAATCATTTCGACCCATATGACCATACCATCCATGCCGTCGCAGGGGATGTCGAAATCACAACCGAGAAGATAGGCAAAGCATTTGGTCTCAAGTACACAAGTATAACCTCCTTCGTGCTGCCTTACAAAACTGTTTCGGTTTTTATTGCGAATCCACTTAAGTATTTGAAATTCGTTTCTACTTCCATTCTAAATCCACTGCGTTATTTACTTTCCTTTTGTAGGGACAACTTACCCAGAGAGGGTTGTAAGTAAGGATCTCAATGATCGTGATTACACTGTCTTCAAGTATTTCCAGGGAATAAAACAAGCTGCTCTCAAAAATCTAATTTTCAACACATCGGTTGACACGGACGAAAACAGAGACTTGTTTAAGAGAGCTTTCCTTCTGTACATTCAAAAATGCTTCCTCCTTTCCACCTCGGCTGCAAATATCACTCCAAGAGCTCTTCCAACTATATTCAATCTGGAAAACACAAGACACCAAAACTAGGCTCTCTATATTCATAACTTCCTCCTGGAAGAAGTCCAAAAGGCCAAGGATAACAACACTAGCTCTGTTAGTGGATGCTGCTTTGCATTGATGGTCATCTACTTCCACGAGACACATTTCGGGAAGAACTCATGAGAAGCCGAAGCTCAGCCTCCTTGGATTCAGTACTGGACGGGGAAAACACGCTGGGACAGAATGATCCAGGAGAAAACAATGAGAGTAGTAAGTTAAATAATCGCTTCGGACGCTTTCTAAAAACCGCTTCATATTTTTTTTCTAACACTTTCCTTCAATTCTGACTCAGGGTCTAATCAAGATGGCGAAGGCGCCTCTCATCAACCAGGGGAAGCAGAAGAAGAACACCAGAAAAGGATCATCATCTTCATCAGATTCAGAATACATTAGTTCTGATTCCGATTCTGATGAAGGCTATGAATTTGATTCAGAGCAGACGAGGTCTGAAACCCTAGTTCGAGTTGAGAGAAAGAGCAAAAGGAGGAACGACTCCGTCCCTGCACCTGTGCCCGTCCTTCAAAGCCATGATTCTGAGTAAGTTTTGAAATCCGCCTTGGCTTCAGTTATTTATCCGCTTCGGATTTTTTTCCAAATCGTTTTACTAATCACATCTATATCCGCTTTGGATTAACAGTTCAGATGATCACCAAATAGTTTCCCAGGCCTCGTTAAGTAGGAAAAGGAAAAATGTTGAAGGGTATGGTAGCCGAAGTAAGAGAACAAGGAATCCAATAGATTCGCCCACTCACAACAAGGGAAATGATGCATCCAATGCTGAAAGTGGCAATCTATTTCTTGATGGTAATGAAGAACTCCACCAACAACCACACAATCAACCTCCGGAAGAAGAGGAAACACAACCACAACCACCACCAGAACAACCACAACCACAACCACAACAACCTCCACAAGAAGAGGTGCCTCAAAAACAACCACAACAACAACAACAGCAAGACGACTTCATTGATATCTCCTCAAGTTCTGATCGTGAGCCTGAGCCAGAGCCTGAGCCAACACCTATCAGGGTGTTGGTCCCAAAACTCGAAGCGAATTTGGTGTCTTCGCCAAGAGATATGCTCCTGACAAACACACTACTAAGGATGAGGAACGACGAGCAGCCAAATAAACCAGAAGATGAGAGTGGCCCTGCTCTAAATAAAGAAGAAGAAGAAGAACAACAACAACAACAACAACAACAACAAAAAGGAACAGCCTTCACAATCGATTGTTGAAGTGGTGTAAGTATTTACATCCGCCATGTTTCTTTTAATATCCTCTTCAAATACATTTGTAATTCCGCTGCAGTTTTAATTTTTATATCGGTCTCCGCTATTCATCAAAATCCATTTCGGTTTATGTGTTCACAGGCCCATAGCAGCAACTCAAGAGGTGATTGACATTTCTTCCAGCTCCGATGACGACAAGGAGCCACAACCACGACCCATCAAAACACTGGTTCCTAAAGTTGAAGAATGTCTGGTATCCTCCTCAGCCTCCATGCTAATAACAGACGTCCTGATGAGCATCGGTGAAGATACGGCAAAAGAACCTCAACCTGAAGAAGAATCACAACCTGATCCCTCAATTTCATCATTCAGCTTGAATCTGGAAAGTCCAACACCCCAAGAAGATGAACAACCCCCCCCCCCCAAAGCACTGGAAGAAGAGTTTCCACTAATTGCTCGAACAATGGCAGTTATTAACAACCTTGATGAGCATGTTAGTGCAAATGCACCTGTATTAGAAACTCCCCAATGTACCCAAGTCAAGGATGATGATTTCGAGGATAGGGTGGCAACTTGGGCAACGATGCCAAATGGGGGAATGACTATGAACACATTTTCAATCTCAGGGGCCCCGGGTTTTAAAGGCAATGAGGTTTCAGTTTGATTCGATGGCACCAAAGTCCTACATCGACATACAAGTAAGTTGATATTCATGAAAAATCCTCTTCGGTTACATATGAATATTCGTTTCAACTTTTTTAAAGAAACCTGTTTCGCTTTATATCCTTTATTATTGTTATTTATTTATTTAATTTTTTTTATTGCAGATTGTAGACCTCATGTGCCACGTTCTGAATGGGGAGGAGGGTGAGAGGTATGAGAAGCTGGTGTACTGCATCCCGCCAGAGATACTTGTAAGAATCCGCTTCACTGTTTAATTAATCCTTTGAAATACTATGTGGAATCCATATTAAAACCGCTTCGGTAATTTTGCTTTTTCAGCAAAGGATGCTTGAGGCTCATCACCACAACTGGATCGACAAGAAGAAGCGGAGACCACACGAGATCATCTCTCTTATGAATCATAAAGAGTATCTCAGCTACATTGACCAAGAAAACTCGTCTCCCACAGATTTGTAAGTACCTTTTAACCTCGTTTATTTATAAATTAACTATCCTAATAACCTCGTTTATAATTAGCTAATTCAACTTTTCTTAACATGCAGTTGTTTGCACCAGTCTTATATTCAGAGCATTGGTGGTTATATGTTATGAATAAGAATGGGCCAGAAGGTCCAAAAATGTTTATTCTCGATTCAAAGAAGATATCCTTCCCAACAGACGAGAGAACAGCCCTGAACAAGTTTGCCGTAAGTGTCATCTCTTACTTAAACCCACTTTAATAAATCCGCTTCGCTTTAATAAATCTGCTTCTACCTCTTTAATAAATCTGCTTCACCTTGTGGTAATCATGTTTATTGAATGTTACTAATATAAACTTGTAATCTTTTGTAGTCTAACATATTGAATCAACTGCTAAGATGGGCTGGAGCTCCAACAATCTTGAAAAGAGTTCATGGTCATTGGTGCCAACTTATATCAACGTTCCTCAACAACCAAATAACTATGGTTGTGCAGTGTTCGTGATGAAATGGATGGAACTGATAGATCCAACCAAATTGCACGGGTGCTGCACATACAATATTGAATAATGGACTGATGTAAGTATCCATTCTCCACGTTTAATTTAGTCTTGTTCTTTTTTTTTTTTCCGTTTCGACTTTATTAAATCTTAACTAACATCCCTAATTTTCGTTCCAATTATAGCCTATGCTCAATGAATTTAGAAAAAAAGATCGTTGCGAAGATAATCATGAGTAAGGAAAATACAATGAGAGCAGATGAAATAAGGGCGGCATAAGAAATGCGACGAACAAGGCCATCTACTGCTCTTCGTAGTTCATTCCTTCAATTATCAACTCCTGATTTGCCTTCTAAATAACAAACAATCTGACTTGTTAACTTATTTTTTATTTATTTCTTGTAATTAACTAATTTAACATTTCTGTTGATAAATGTATGTAGTTAACATTAACTAATTTAACATTAACTAGAAAACCGTTTCGGCTCTGCATAGATTTCCGCTGCGGTTTTCTGAAAATCTATCTATTCGCCTTTGCAACTCAAATTTGTTATTTTCCTTCGAAACTTTGTCAAAATCGCTTCCCTTGTTTGTGTTTTCACGTTTACTTTGACGCTTTACTCATTTCACAAAAATATGTTTCGTCTTTTTTGTATATCCGCTTCGACATTTTGATCCTGATACATTTCTAAATACAAGTACTTGACTACACATTGCTTAGCATGTTACAAAAATAACTTAACCAGATTTAACCCTAAATACAAGTCTTTGACTACAAATTGCTCAGGCTGTTACAAAAATAACTTAAGCGGTTTTAATCATAAATCCGACGCGGATATACAAACAAAATAAAAACATGCCAGCTTAGGATGTTCTGCCAATATCAGCCTGATTTGTTTTCTTTTTTCTTCTTCTTGTTCGCAATTTTCTTATCCATGACCGATCTCAATCGTTTCTTCGGACGTCCTCTTGACCTAATAGGTGTTGGTGTCTGCAAATCATTTAACAATTTCATTGAGCCATCATCATGTCTTAGTGTGCATTGCCCCTCACTATTCCTTTTGTATTCTTTCATATCAGCCTCAAGCTTATCATATGCACTATGAACCATCGCAGTCAACACATCACACCCCGAAGCATCCTCGCAGTGTACTTTAGCACGACTAATCATAACATCATAGTTTATATTCGTTGGCTCCAATGAAGGCTCATCATAGCTGCTTTTTATACTTGTATGCCTCCTCTTTATATTTTTGCACCATTGTTCTAATATATAGCATTCTGGAATGCTATCAACCCTCTCATAGCTAAGTACCATCAAACAATGCCGACATACTATACCTCTAGATTCAAATAATAAACACTCGCATTTAACTTCAAGTGACGAATAGTCATATGTAACCTTGAAGATGTTCCTCCTCTTGGTTGAAATATCTTCTGCCACCTCATAAATTACAAAACCTGGTACTTGATCTATACATGTAGCCACGCAATTAGCCTTTCCTCTGAATTGTATTTGAACTTCCCTGAATTTTGCATTCGTATAAACTCTCGGAAATTGGGATTCGATGCCGGAATTAGTTGCACAAAGAACATTGGTGTAAAAATCTCCATCATCTGCTTCCCTCTCTTTTTGTTCTTTTCTACCTATGCAATTATCAAATTGTTTAGCAAGTTGAATCAAGGTATTCCTCCGCGTAATGAAATTGTTAAAAAAAGCGTGCATGCTCTCGCTCCGTTGTGTACTTCTCATCCCAGCCCAAAGGTGAATATAAAGATACACAGGGACCCATAGCTGACAATCTGCATACAAATCTGGTAATATAGGGGAAAAAAATAAGCCATAATAAAAATCGAAGCGGATTTATATGGATGTCTTAAAGCGGAAACACTTTTACCTGATAGCCATTTATTACCACCTAGCCCATGTTTACTAATAAATGAGACCCATCTTTCTTGAAACACGTCTTTTGATTGCAATGACCACAGGATCTCACTCACCTCATGTTGGATGTCATTATGTCCCTTTAACCCGTTCAGTTTTTGAGGAACCTTTTTTCATAATGTGCCAAATGCACCACATATGAATCGTTGTTGGCATAATCTCACAAATTGCATTTGACATAGATGGACATTGATCGGTAATGATGCCTCTAGGTGGATTGCTTCCCATGCAACGAAGCCAACAATCAAACAACCATTTAAAAGAATCAGTGTTCTCGTTCTTCAACAAATCACATCCAAGCAGAATGGAATGCCAATGATGATTAACACCAACGAAGGATGCAAATGGCAAATCATACCTATTCATTGTGAGAGCATTCATCAGCCAAAAAAATATTCCGAAGGATTTATAAGAAAACTCGAAGTTAAAAAATGAAAAATTGAAAACCTGTTTTTGTTGTAAGTAGTGTCAAATGAAACAACATCACCAAAGTATTCAAATGAAGCACTACCTCACCGTGACCACCAGCAGCTGTCACAAACGACTGAAATGTTTGGTGTGGACTAATGCCTGATAAATCGTTGTTCTCTATTGTCCTACGAACGTCCAAGCTCAGGCCCCTATGTTGTGGTAACATCTGAGCTTTCTCAGCACAACATGGATGTGAATGACGAAGAACAACCTTCGAAATGCACCAATGTCGACTCTTCTTGTCTATGTGAACATAAATTCGTGCTGGACATTTTGCACCACGTATCGGGTTCGTCTTCTCTAAGGAAGGAACCTTCGATGTCCATCTCCCGTCTCTATTACAAGTGATAAGTTGGTTCTTTATTTCCTTGGTGTCCTTACATCTATTTGAGTTCCTTATCTTTCTAGAGAAACCTGCTCGTTTGGCATACTCTTTGTAAAATAGTCCAGCATCCTCGACGCTTTCAAACCACATTCCAACCTTTGGGACGTAACCCTCGTCAACCTCGCACGTGAACTGCTGTATCATCAAGATTCATCAAAATCCGAAGCGAATCTCTTACAAAAACATGAAGCGGATTTCCAAATCATCAAATAAAAGGCAACAAACACAATGCTTCCATCCATTGAACAACATCAACGTTACGAACACATTACTCTACTAATTATTGGTGACAAATCATTGAAAAATCATACAAACACAAAAACAATATCTGACAAAATCGGATCTCCTCCCCGAGTCGAAACGGATTTCATGAATACATTTTCGAATCATATCAAAGATTCTTCCTTGAAAAAGTTCATCAACGTCAACTATCCACATTTTTTAAAACATTTCACAATTTACAAAACTAAAAACATTGTATTACATAGATGATGCAAAAAAAAAAAAACCTGTACAATCTCGTCTGTTGCACCCTCTCTCCCAAAAATCACTTCCATTTTGTCACTAAAATCGCAATCATAAAATAACTTAGAATGACTTGCTACTTTCAACAAATAAACTCATGAAAAATGCTCAGCTTAACCACGAAAAATGAAAAATATATTGAAGCGTGTTGGAGAAGGAGGCGCGCTTTCCGAGCTGAGAGAAAGTCTAATTGCTTTTTGAAATAAAGGTAGCGCGTGTATCATTTGGGCTTGGTTGGGCAAATCACTTGGTTGCCTATCATTTTTAAATGACATATATGTTTTGCTTTACCTATAATATTAATATTAAAATAAAAAATAGATAAAGTGTAATGATTTTTTTTAATTATTTTTAAAACATTTATATTAATTTTTATGGGAATTAATGCCAATTTATTAAATTAGATACTTGTCGATCATTAAAGTTAGATATTTTGTTAAGTAATTAATCTACCACTATTATTTTCATATAGTGACACTTGTCAACTAACTAACATATTATTACTCCGCTCCGATTCCTTTTTATATAGTGGGGAGAGTAGAAATATGAAATAAAAATAAATAGAGTATCATGATCTTTTTAATTATCCTATTTAAATTTTCATATTACTTTTTATGAGTATTTATGTCTATTTATTAAATTAGATACTTGTTAATTATTATGGTTAGACACTTGTCAAATAATTAACCTAATATTATTTTTATCCTATGCCCTTAGGGCACATGTTAAGTAGTATTTATTGAACCTATTAATTATAAATTCTTGTGCTATTTAATAATTATTTGATCCCACTTCATTAATAATATTCTTTCTCATTTTCTATGCCTAAACTACCCTTAAAATTTTAGTTACACTATTAAAATTTCCTTTTAAAAAATTATGAGTACAATTTCAATTTTAAAATAAATATATTTATAAACCAATCTTTCTCCGAAATTATCTTCTAAAATTAAAATATATGCATTTAATAACTACTTACCCTCCTTGATTTATGGTAACTATATAATATTGCTATACTTTTACACGTCTTTTATCATGTCATAATTTATTATTTATTTTTTTGTTAATTTGGGTTTGATTTTATAAAAAAAACATATTGTTAATTTAAAATGTTTTTAAAAAAATTTACTCAAATTATTGCTTCAAAAAGATTTTTATTTTATAAATATCTTATTATATTTTAATTTTTTTTCACTGTTAATACATAGTCATTAAATTATTATTATTTAGTTATTTTAAAATTGAAATTGTACTCATAATTTTTTGAAAGGAAATTTTAATAGTGTAACTAAAATTTTAAGGGTAGTTTAGGTATAGAAAATGAGAAAGAATATTATTAATGAAGTGGGACCAAATAGTTATTAAATAGCATAAGAATTCATAGTTAATAAGTTCAATAAATGCTACTTAATATTTGCCCTAAGAACATAGGATAGCAAAACCCTTTTTATATAGTGACACTTATTAACTAACTAACCTACTATTTTTTTTTTAAATATATGGTGGGATTTTTGCAATACCTTGACATTAATGATTAAAGACGCGCGCGTTCTTTTAATCTTTTTAGTGATCTGCGCAAGCTTTTAAGATGTGATTTAATTGATCATCCTCAATAGTTGCCGATAATTATATATAATAAGGGTTTGTTCTAAGACTTAAAGTTACTTTGAAAATAAAATTCATTCTTCATAGATACTACTCTCTCAAACCTAATAAACTTTATTGTAATTTCATTGATATAATAACATAATAAAATATGAATTTATTAGAAGTCTTTTTTATTTTGTCTTTATTGGAAGTCTTTTAAAATGATATATAATGTACGAAAAATTAAATTGAACTATCTCTATATATGTGTCGGTATATATTTGGTGGTCAAACTTTTGTTCTACGTACATAAACACGTGATTTAATGAGCAATGAATTTGTGGAAATTAAATTAACTCGATGTTATTGTGTATGAGGCCGAAACAATAAACATGCTTCACGGCTGCACGCATCATTGGATACCCTTTTAGCTTGAAGTATTATATTTTAACTAATTTCATTATTTTAAACATATAGTTTGCAATAAATATTAGTATGAGTACGAACGATTAATAATGGTCATGAGAACCGGAATGAAATTCAATCAGCAACCGGCCAGTTCAATAAAAATCGGTCAATAGATCAATTTGACTCAGAATAATAATCCATTGTTATTTGTTAATGAATAAATTAAAAGAAAAATTAATAAAACATTGATAAATCGATCTAACTAATTCGGAGATATATATATCGAAAATCAACGCAAGTTAATCATCTTTTCGGTTGGATTCTTCGAGCTGGGAGATGAAAATGGAACAAATTTGTTTGAGATGGTCATCCATTTTTTCTCTACAGAGAGATTAGTCATTAGATTTTAAGTCTGATAGATACTCTGATGTAAAAAAAATTAATCAAAATATATTATTGTGCATCTTCATACATTCATTGTTTCTTGTGTGTTGAGGTATATTATTTATATGCTATATGTAATTGTTGTTGTACTATTGTATGTTGTATTGATGTGTTTTTTGAATTTTTTTTATGCTAACGTTTACAGTTTTCGTATTGTAAATAAGATATATGAAGATGTACAATATTATATATAGCATTATCGGGAAAAAAAATGTATATCAAAAAGTTAAACTTCGATCAAATTTTTTAACTTTTTAACATCTAAATCTATAAGGTGAATGACCGCCCTAGCAACTAGGCTCCATTACAGTGGGTGACCACTAAAATGGTTGTGTACAATCACTTAAAAGTATGGTGACCACTATGTTACTTGTTTCCTATTACTACTATTAACGTCACCTTCAATTCAGTAAATAAACAAGTAAATATGGATATGAAATTTATTGGGTGAATACTACGCTACCCTCTCTTTAATTTACTCTCTCTAGCCTATTAGTTCACAATTAACTTAATAAATAATCTTTTCTTTAGTGTTTAATGTATAATCTTATTTAAATAAGAATTTTCTATGATATTTTATGTTTTTCTATGAGATGAGCACATAATATAACATTTTCTTTTTTCGTTTTTTCCTGTCATACCAAAAAAACAAGTGATATAATATATCGTTTTTTCCATTCTATATGGTCATTTCAAATCAAATTCAATGAAAAATAGAAGGTAGATAAGTAGTGGTATACATTCCAATCGTAAAAAAGTTATTTATTGATTTAATTATGAACTAATATACTAGAGAGGTAAATTATCCTCTCAAAAAGAGAGAAAATCGTAGTATTCACCAATTTATTGAGGGGTTGTCTGGACCCCTTTAATGTTGAATCGGCGGGACATATATATAGAAGACACGGCTTCTCGTTTTTGGATGACATAGTAGCAGAAGAATATAGGGTATGTACCACATATAATAACTCAATAAGGAACACATAACATCAAATACTAAAACACAATTAGAGATATGATGTATATTCGTTGCTGGGGATATGTTGTCTACAATATTATTATTAGTTATTAATTTGTTGTTTAGTACAAATAAAACAATCTTGTACAGCCTCTAGACATTACTACTAGCTAGGTGGTTGAGTGATGTATGTGTGTGAGGAAAATTAAATTATTAGAGAAAGGATCTGATGTCCTCTGTGGCCAATCTTCTTTACTAACCTTATGATTTCTTAATTTGCCCAGATAATGTGTTTTTACTTTTCAGCAGTGTTATAGCTAGAGATCATATATGAAAATGTTGTTTACACGATAAAATTTAACTATCAAATTAGTTACCAAATATTTGTATTATATATGTATTTTTGAGTAATTTTTAATATATATTTCAATTTTCAGTATATATTTTATATTTAATGACTAATTTGATATATCATGCATATATTGTGATGTTTTGCATAAATGACTGGCTATAACTCCATTCTTTTCTTAGAGGTTAAAGTCCTTTTTTCTGTGAAATTTGCAAAAAAAAATTAAAAGTACTACTAATGTATGTTTAATTTAATCAAATTTTATCCTAATGTTATCTATTAGTTTTAATACTTTTAGGGTAAAGTACTGTTTTGGTCCCTAACATTTGGGTCATTTTCTGTTTTGGTCCTTAACGTTTAAAACGTTCTATTTTAATTCCAAAACGTTTCAATTTTAATCAATCAAGTCCCAATCCCAATATTCGTCCTTGTTTAATTATTTACAATGCTTAAATCTTTAAAGAGTAGTGTTACGGAACCAACATTAGGGGATAAATAAGGAGCCAATAAGTATAATTAGGAAAATAATGGGTAGTAAAAAGAGAAAGAGAAAAAAAAAAGGAAAAAACCTATTGGTCACTTATTGACTAACAAACTATGGATTCCCTAAACTTTCTCATCTCTAAAATATGTTTGTGTCTCTTCTTATTAGGACTGTTACAGGCATACATGGCACTAACAAATCACAGTTTACCGTTGAGGAACAATCAAATATAATTAAAAACTAAAATAATAAAAAAAGAAAAAACAATATAATATAAATAAGAATTACATTATTTTTCGTTCATGTGTTCCCACCTTGATGAGGACACACTAAGAGAAAGAGACACAAACATAATTTAGAGATCTAAGCATTGTAAATAATTAAACAAGGATGAACATTGAGGATTAGGACTTAATTGATTAAAATTAAAACGTTTTGGGATCAAAATAAGACGTTTTAAACCTTAAAAACCAAAACAGAAAGCGACCCAAACGTTAAGGATCAAAACATACTTTACCCATACTTTTAATTCTGCTTCTACTATCATCAGATATTTAGCATTCAACATGTGGTCAATATATTTTTTTAAAAATTTTATTACCCTCAAAATATTATTATCATGAAATCACCTTCATTATTATCTCTATAAATCATTCTCCTTTACAAACTCTAAACCTCCTTCCTAGCTACAACTTTCGCAGGCCACCGTCGTCATCATCTCTTCCTTTCTCTCATCTTGGCAATAGCGTCACCGCAATAATCTCCATGAAAGCTCATCAAACTTTCAAATTAGATAGGTGTTAATGATGGTGTATGATATATAAAAAAAGATAATATTGAAAAATAAATCTTAACCAAATGCTTACAATAAAAAATTTGATGACAAGAGAAAAATTAAAATTATTTATAAACACTAAGGATAAATTATATTGAATCAAATTAAATTTTAGACATAATTTTAAAACTTTTGCAAACTCCATTGAATAAAAAAACCAACCTTACCCTTTCTTAGATGATTTTTCTACACATACATAATTATTGATCAGTATATGCATGTCTAAGAAAAATGTTTTAGCTATAATGATGTATTCATTATATATAACGCAATTCTAATATTTTTTGTGGGTGTCTAAAGCAATTCAGTAAATTGAAATGATGCATTTCATCTGTAAATTGTTTAGAAAATTTGAAAAGGGCGAGAAAGGATAAGAAAAGCCGAATAATTGAAGCAGTGGTACGAGACACAGTGACGACACACACACTCAAACTATTATGGGAGCTTGCTTCGTTCTCGTGGCTCACTTAAAACCACACGTGCATGAATTGAATTCTTACCACATTGGCCTTCTCCTCATCACTAAAGAGTAAAGAGTAAAGAACACACAAGAATCCAGATAGAGTATTTGCTGAAAGAGAGTTCGTTCTATGTCTTTCGCTTGTTTTTATAATAATTGCTGATTGGTTGTATGTATCTCTTTTTAACACATGTTTAAGATTTGCTTGTCACTTGAAAGTTGAAACCAATTAGCTAGCGATTACTGATTAGAATTATTGGAAATGAAATTTAGTAGTGATAAGGTTTTTATTTGGTTAAGGAAAACAAGAAAAAACAGAGGCGTACATATATATATATATATCCACCGACAAATACTAGTAAGTAGTAAAGCGATGGATGGAAGAGTGGATTATGTGTGCACACTTATAATGCCGCTGCCGACTGCCTCCCTTGGATATCATCGTTTTACCAAACAAAATCATATGTGGCGCTGGAAATTAGGTTGTGGTGATCGCAATTGTGTGGACATTATAATCATTATTCTTATTTTTATGTGAACTTTTTTTCATGTTACAAGTTATAATTTATTCACCGATTACAAATTCTTAAATGAATTGAGATCTGCTTCTAATCTATCCAACCGAAGGATACTCTATATGGAAAAGCTTTCTTACAATTCAGATATCGCTTTAATATTTGATGCATTATCTTATTATTATTGTTATTGTTATGGTTAAATGATTATCTAAATTGTTATTGGGAATTATTTTTTCTTGTTAATTATATACCCAAAGCAATTTGATTATAATTTAATTCATGACGATCATAAATTGAAAGTTCATATTCTTCTGTCATTGATAAACAATTTGTTGGACAATACTCAACGCAGTTACCACAAAATATACAAATTCCGAAATCAATACTGTAATTAAGTAAACGTTTCTTTCGAATAGTTGTTTCTAGTTTCCAATCAACAACGGGTAAATCTATAGGACATACACGAACACATACTTCACAAGCAATGCATTTATCAAATTCAAAATGGATTCGACCGCGGAAACGTTCTGATGTAATTAATTTTTCATAAGGATATTGAATAGTTACGAGTCAACGATTTGCGTGGGATTAATCATGAAACTTTGACCAATGTATCTTGCAGCTCGGACTGTTTGTTGACTATAATTCATGAACCCAGTTACCATAAGGAACATATCGTGAATATCTATGAAATATTATTTTTTGTTTCTTTCTCTTGTTTGCGACAAGTTACAAATTTAGAGGATCCATATTTTACGGTGAAAACAATTGAAACAAAGTTGTTAATAATAGATTACCGAGAGAAATTGGTAAAAGAAACTTCCACCCAAGATTTAATAATTGTAGAGCCGTCAAAACGAGTCGCGAGTCGACTCGGATCGCTCGTAAATGTGGGTGAGTCGAGCCACTAAAATTACAGCTGATTTAAAAACGAGTCAATTTGGCTCGGATCGTATAACTCGTGAGTTAGACGGGTTCGGATCGAGCGGGCACATGTTAGCTCTTCTAACTCGTTTTTACAATTTTTTAATATATAAAATAATTTTGTTACATAAATTCTATTTTTTAATTAACTTTTTAAATTTTTATATAATTTAATATGAAAGATATATTCACATGGGATAAATATTTTTTTTGTATGGATATGAAATAAAAAGACTAAAATTATATTAACTCGGACAAGTTGAGTCGGGTTGGTACTTTCTTGGCTTGTTTAAAATACGGGCCAACTTATTTTTTAAATTTTGGCTCGTCGTTCGGGACGGGCTGGCTCGTATTTGGTCCGCCCGCCCATTTGGCACCTCCAAATAATTGGTCCATGGGATTAATAATAAATATATGAAAAAAAATATTTAATAACAAAAGATGGCTGCATTTTTTTAATATGATAAGGACAGGTGAGTTTTTCTTGCATATTATAGCAGTTGAGTGTTTTCTTTCAATATGGGAGTTACAATGCGTCATTGACGCATAGAGCATTTTTAATGAGAAAAAAAATAAAAGAAAGAATGCGTGTGTGACGGAGTGTGGGGAAAAAAGAAATGCGTGTGTGACGCATTGTGGGGGAGAAAGAATCCGTCATTGACGGATTGTGTACGAGTAAAAAAAAATTATTAGCATATAAAGGAGACTCGTCTTTTGAAGTAGAGTAGTTGTATTGCAGAGACATTCTTCTTCAATCCTCTTCATCTTGTTCGAGCTCTGGTAATACATTTATTTTTTTTTCTTTCTTAAAATTATTATAAGTAGAATGGAGATGCTGGTTAATGTCAAGGTGTATTATAATGGGCAAATTTTATCTCATACACAGGAGGGTATAACATTTTTATGTAATAATCCATGTTTTTTTTTGTTCATCCTATGGTGTTATTCGAAGAGTTTAAGAATGTGATTTG
Organism: Stylosanthes scabra; assembly: GCA_036250425.1. Classification (NCBI taxonomy): domain Eukaryota; kingdom Viridiplantae; phylum Streptophyta; class Magnoliopsida; order Fabales; family Fabaceae; genus Stylosanthes; species Stylosanthes scabra. The sequence continues at coordinate 89,377 of JASCZI010120914.1, read as the reverse complement.
TCAATATATTTTATCTTCAGATCGAAAGAACATG
>JASCZI010120914.1:38088-87615 GCA_036250425.1 Stylosanthes scabra | reverse complement strand
TGGAGAACCCAATTCACCCATCTGAAACAACGATATATATTTTCAACAATTATGCCTATGAACATAAAAATGCTCTTAATAATACTAGTATATTTTATAAATGTACAAATTACCTGCGAGAAAGCGGGAAAGATGGTGCAGTCAAAACTGGGGCGAGGAATGGCATTCTCTCCCAAGCCCATACAAGCAATAGTACTGAATGCCCATCTATGTCGAGACAATTAAACTGGGTAGCTCTGCATAGAGATCGGTAGAGGTGGGCAAGACACGCACTACCCCACTATAGCCGTTTATCTGAGTAACATCACGAAGAAGATGGAGAAATTTCGAGTGCACATGGGTAGAAGACTTGTCACAAAACAAAGTTGTACCAAACAGTTCCATGATGTGCAGCTTGACATATCTATTAATAGATTCATCATCGGTCAACCGAATAGAGTTTTTAACCCTACGTATCCAGGCTATCTTGATGAAACTAGTTGCCTTTATGTCACCATCATCCGGCTCGACACCGAAATTCAACCTGCACTCTGCCTTCAGTGCATCAACACTTGATGTGGTCCAACCAGTCACCGGAACTCCATGTGAACTCAACCCAAGAATCATTGCCACATCCTGTAGCGTGACAGTAACCTCTCATATTGGCAGATGGAACGTATGTGTATTCGGGTCCCACCTTTCAACAAGAGCTGACACTAAGTACGACTGACTCGGTATATTGCCCCTAATTTGTGAAATTGGATAAAAGCCGGCATTAATGAGTTTTTCATCTATCCTCCGGTCGTAGTCACTCGGAGTAGATAAATGCCTGGTGCGCAATCTTCTTGATCGCTGAAAAAAATAACACACGGATTAAATTAATAGTGTTAAAATATAATGAATATAAATATTGATAACATACAGTAATTCTCAAAATGATTATCATAGGAATAATAAGATCAAGTAATTCTCAAATTAATTAAAGTATACAACAACAGGACATTCTGTTTGTTAACAGCTAAATTAAGCAAACTAATAACTAAATAAAATTCCATATTAATATCGACACTAATAATATCACCATTTTACACTATTAGCAGCCCTAAAATATATATATCTGTGTATCATATGCTAACCATAAAAATATTGTATAACATTTAGTAAGAACTTACATATTGAGCCTCCTTAAGTTTATGAATGATATGTTTCTTCAGCTTAACCATTTTTTTTTTTCAATCTTCAATGGCTTCTAATTGTCCACGACCTGCAAATGTATGAGTAAACTTAACTTGTTAAAGAAATCCTACATCGATAACGATAATAATAAAAAATAAAAAATATATCTTCAATAGCTTCTAACTAACCAGTTATCACACAATATTAAACTATATCAATAATAATAAAACTAATTCGAATTATTATTATTATTCTAAACTACTCATTACCTTAATACACACATAAAAAATCAAAATTACATACATCATCTCACTAATTAATTACATATTATCATCATTATTTTAATCATGAGATTATGTATACTATGTATACGTGACTTGGTCCCCACATAAAATATATAGTACCATAAATCAAGAAATGATTAGAAATAATTAATTTTTTTTTCTTCATCTGTCCGTTTGAATAATAATAAAATTGATTAGGCTTATCATAATGTTAAACTATTCCTAACTCTAATATATACATAAAAAATAACAAATATCTCTTCATCTAACTAACTAATCAATATTTATACAATACTAAAATACTAAATTATATCATTGATAACACAATTAACTCAGATTATTATCCTTAAATCAAAATATTAGTACCTTTTATCTATATAAAAAAAAAAATAAGAAACTTACCTCCTTCAATGGCCAGCCTCAGCAAGCTTTTGGGGATGAAGACTCACTTCGAATGGGTTGCTGAAAGTAACCAAAATGAGCAAAATGAGCAATTACTCGTTCAAGTGTGTTTTTCACTTTTGATCCCAATCATTGGATGAAGCTGGATTTAATCCCAGCCTTTGGATGAAGCTGGATTTAATCCCAGCCTTTGGATCTTCATTGATCCGTGACTTTCCTTTTTTTTTCTGTCCTCCATGTGCAATCCGTGTGTAACGCATTGCAACGTGATCAGAGCCACACGATGGAACACCTTTCATGATCTGAGCCGTCAGATCTTTGATTTTTATTTTTTTTAATGCACACTGAATCCGTGAGTGACAGATTGCTGATTGATAGGAGCCGCACGATTGTCGCCAAACTCATCTTGGCCGTCCAATCAATCCGTCAGCGACGGATTCGTTCCATCCTCTGAGCCGTACGATGCACAACCATCTTGATCTGAGCCGTCGGTTTTATAAATTCAATTTTTTTAAAAAAATAATAATGAATGCGTCATTGACGCATTATGCAGGACATAATAAAATAAAAAATTAATCCGTCTTTGACGGATTCTTATAAACCTAATTACGGCGCCATATTACTGCAATACACACACTTTGGATCATAACCTGACATATCACACACTTCTAATCCATATTAAAAATAATTTTCGACAAAAGATTACACTTGACTAGCATTTTGAGAGAAAAAAATTTAAAGAAAAATCCATCCATCGTGGGATATATATGTAATCTGTAAACCTATAAAAATAGCACACACTCTATGACTACTAATATTCTTTGTACACCAAGATCGGATAGGAAAGAGAATAAATTAATTAATGTTAATTTAAATAGAAGATAAATATCTAAAAAATAAGTCACTTAATAGTTAATAATTTCATTGTTTAATACATAATATACCTAGAATTATTTTTAATTTAGTACCTTTTTTTTTGTTAAATTAAAGTAAAACTAAAGAAAGTGAAGAGGACTTTGGAGGTTTCACCAAAGTTCGTAGATCCTATTCACATGCACACGAGGGAACACTATATTAGTACTTCAATTTTGTGATTTCCAAAATAAAAAGAGCAGAAGCAGAGTAGTAATAAATTAAAGAATACACTAGAAAAAGAAGTAAAACGCCGTTGGAAATTAAAGGCAGTACATCTTCAAACCCCGTTCACATTATAAATCCGTTCACCGGTCAAACTCTACGTATGAATGCGTCGACCCCCTCTTCCTCTCTCATGCATTGAATATTATGCCACCGGTTCAACCCTTGTCCGTACCAGTTGACAACCTACAATTGCCGGTCAAGTCTTCAATCCCCTTCATTTCTTTCACACTGCTTTATTCTCTCTCTCTCTCATCTATAAACAGATCAACCCTACCTTGCTCCACAGAGTGTGCCAGTTTTTGAGATATTTTTGTTCCCAGAAATGAAGTGTTGTTTGGATTTGTGTTTCTGGATTTAAGATAGTGATAGATCAACTACTACTCTCTCTCTTTCTATATATATATATATATATATGGAGAAGGATAATCATATGGGTGTGAAGAGTGAGGAAGCTGATGCTGTTTCTTTTGGATCTTCAAACGGTTATTATAATATTAATCCCTTGTTATTGTCTTCATCGAGTGCGTTTGATTTCTGCCAAGTGGAGAAAAGCGAGTTAGGGTTTATGGAGTTGCTGGGAGTGCAGGACTACTGTAACAGCGGTGGTGCTGCTCTGCTTGATTTGCCACACTTTTCAAAACCTACGGTGGTTAAGGCTTCTTGTGACGGTGATAGTGGTAAAGAGTGTTCTGAGGTGTTGAACCACCAGCATCAGCAACCTGCAACTCCGAATTCGTCTTCGATTTCGTTGGCGTCCAGCGAAGCTGTCAACGATGAACACAATAAATCTGTAGAACAAGGAGTTCATGATGACGATGACGACTACCAAGAAGAACAACAGCAGAAAAAGACTAAGAAACAGTGGGTTTTAATTTCTTCTTCATTCATAACTTTTTTTCGTTTTTATTTTTAATTTTGGCGATTAATTAATTTTTGTGGGGCTCTATTATTAAGCTTTAATTTATGTGTTGAAAGGTAATTAATGTTTACAAGGGAATGGTTGAGGAAATGAGAGCTAATACTGGGTGGTTGCATTGGATATAAAATTGAAGTGCGTGTTTTTTTATTTATTTAATGCAGTTGTTTAATTGTTGCGCGCCTTTAGTTTGAAAGGGAGAAGCAATGAATATACAAAATTTTGTTGTGCATTTTGTTTTGTGCTTTCTGAGAATACAGTAGGTAGGAACATTCTATTACTATAAGATTTGATTTGATGGGGTCTTTGGGATCTAATGGGGGTGTTGATGAATTTGATTGGGGTTTGAAAGGTTGAAGGTGAAGAAGACAAAGCAGAAGAGACAGAGAGAGGCGAGATTCGCGTTCATGACGAAAAGCGAGGTCGATCATCTGGAAGACGGTTACAGATGGAGAAAGTACGGTCAAAAGGCTGTGAAAAACAGCCCCTTTCCAAGGTACTAATTAATAATGCTTTCATCTTTTCAATATATACATATTACTTTTCTTCCTTGGTTACCAAATTCAGAACAAAGGCAACTAATACTCACCATTTTCACTTGTTAATTGTAATTTCTCTTTGAGTGAAATAAAATTAAGACAATTCATTCTCCATAAAAAAATACTATCTATACAATATATTCACCAACACTACCTATTAATTAGAATAATGATAAATAGTCGTGGGTGAAAGTTATGATATTTAAATTAATATCTATAAATTCATATAAATAACATATATAATTATATATTTATAATATTTAATAATATATACTTAATTTATAAATAGAAGTAAAAAATAAAATAAAAAAATAATGATTAATTATAATTAAAAAATTATGGTTATTAAACTTTTTTTAATAAAAAAATAGATACGAAAAATTCAATGAAATTAGCAATATAATCATGTATATTAAGTATATATACATGTGATGTTTGACATATTTTTAATATATATACATATTTTATATGATTAACTAATTGATTTGATTATCAATTTTTGTGGACACTAAACAAATCATTGCTAGAAAATTAGTCTCATTATTTGATACAAGCATAAAAATTGTATTTCATACTCCTTTAGTATTCTATATGTATATATGATCCAATAATTATTCACATAAAAATGTGTTTAATATAAAATAATGCATTGTTTCAGTACATAGATGAAATGATAGTTATTGAGTTTTAATATATGTGTATATAGAAAAATACTTTAGATAAAACTAATCGTGAAATATAATACTAATTAATAACTAGTTGTCATGTTTACACACACGAAGATATATCCTGTTTATAGGTTACTCTTCTCTTTCATATTTCCTCCATTATAAGATGATACAAGTGTGTTTGATTATTGTGAATTTTAGCTGTTTAACATGTTAGTTATTTATAGTACGTGTTTGGTTGTTGTGTAAAGGAGCTATTATCGTTGCACGAGTGCTTCATGTAATGTAAAGAAGCGTGTGGAGAGGTCATTTACTGATCCAAGCGTTGTGGTGACTACCTATGAAGGCCAACACACACATCCGAGCCCAGTTATGCCTCGTTCACCCATCGCCGGATCTCTGTTGACGCCGCCGCCGCAAGGTGTCTCCAGCACCAACTTCGCTTCTCTCATGCCTGGAAACTACTTGTCATCGCAATATCATCACCATCACCAACAACAACTGCTAGCGAATACATTGACTTCCTTTGGCTTCCCTTACAAGAATACCAACAATAATAATATTAATAACGCTTCTTTTTCTCAAGACAATGGTCTTCTTCAAGATATTCTTCCTTCAAACATGTTGAAGGAGTACTAGTAAAGAGATTCATGACTTCTTTAGTTTTTTTTTTCTTTTCTTTTTTCTATCTAGCTAGCTAGTAGGAGAGACAAATTAAACATAGTTGAGAATTGAGATTGAGATTGAGAACTCGATCCATCACAATTGGTGCAAATTAATTTGTAATTTTCGTTCCTGATTATTTTTATGGTGGATACATATAGATATGGTAAATTGGTAATATTATAACACTGGTCATGATCATAGTACATAATACTGTAACAACAACCACTTTTTTTTTTTGGTATTGTAACAACAACCACTTTGATTGAATTTAGATATTCTCTTTTTTGCGCTCATCATGACGATGTGACATGATGGGTTTTGATTCAATGCAGGGAGAGAGCTTCAATTCCTAAGTGACGTCTCTTATTGGCTAATTTAATTAATTTCCTTCCGCATTTACTCTTATTAGTTACAGTGTCGATAGCTAGGAGTGTACTCATCAATTTAATAAAGAAAAGAAGAAAAAGGAAGTGAGCTTTTTTCTTTCTTTCTTTGGGTTGGGCTGTGTGTGGAAATGATAAAGAGTGAAAAGAAATGGTAAACATGAGACCAAAAAAAATAAAAAAACATGGTTCTGTCGTCCTTTTGTGTTTCTTTAAAAATCTTCTGGTTCTGACTCCTACTTTGTCCTGTATTCTTGTTTCTTTTTGTTTAGGGAATTTGCATTGATTTCACATAGGTACAGCAGTAAATAAACATCGTTGTTGGTTGCCATTATTAAGGTTTTCAAACTGGAGAAAATTGGTGTGTGGAAGCTTTAACTTGCTTTATAATTAGTGTTATTTTTTTTTCCTTCCCTTGAATGGACTCAGCGTGAAATTTATTATATATTCAAAATGATATTGTTATTTTTTTTTAGGTGAGTAAAATGATATTAATGTTATTAAGTTAAAATAAATAAATTAAGAATAAACACCTTCCCGGCGCTTGAAATTTTTCGTTTTGGAGTTAGCGCCCCTTAATGAATCGAAACCATCAGAGCGGTCTTTAAACAATTAAAAATGGGACAAATCGACCTCTGACACGTCACATTGTAACCTATTTTCATGTGGTTTTAGAGGTCGATTTGTTCTATTCAGGAGTCGATTTATACAATTTTTTAATTGTTTAGAAACCACTTTAGTAGTTTTAATTCATTAAGGGGCCCAAGTCCAAAATAAAAAAGTTCAAGACTAAAATGGATGTTTACTCGTGCACGAGGAGGGGGGTTGTTTGTTTGTACATGATATATGAATATTTTTATAATTCGTGGTTGGACATGTGAATGTACGGTTTAATTTTGACTTTGGTCGATTGAAAATGTTGAATTTATCTCTGAAATCTTTTTTTTTACGTTCACTCTATCGCGGAAATGGTGGGTTGAACATTTCATTTGGTTTGATCTATATATATTTTTGTTGGAATTGGTTTGATCACCAATAAGCTAAATATTAGCTAGCTAGTTATCTTTTTAAGGAGAGTATCTTAGGTTCAGCATAATCTCTTACGCCTTATTGAGTATTCTTTTCGATGGGCTTGACCTGATCAAATTCTCTTCTACATACATATTATCACTAAAGTTTCAACTCGGGATGTTGACTTAAATTTTGTGATGACAAACTTTACCATGCTATCTTATAATATTATTTGTGTAAGCAAATTAAAAGTGATTAAGTACTTCATGTTATATATGGAATTAACTATATTGCTTCTACCAACGTCCTTTTATTAAGGAATTATTAGAATTAAGTTGTTGCTACTTTTATGCAAATGAATAACGTTCCCACCTGTTTTCTTTATAGAATATATTTGAATTTTGAATTTAACAGCATGCTATCAACGTGCACTTACTTATTCATTGTGTTTGTTTTGTAGATCAAAAGGAGTGATGCTCAAGAAAACTATTATTGGAAATAATTGAAAATATACTGAAGACAAAGCCTTGCTTTCAACGCTCTTATCAGATCGAAAGAAGAATGTTTTTGTTAATTCATGAACTTGGACAGCAGGCATACATCAAACGATTGAGTGCTCACTAAGTCAAGGATCAACGGTTTTTGTTCATCTACCTTGAGTGCTCATCAAGTCAAGTCTTCCTATATATTGAAGCAGATTTCGACAACAACAACAACTCACTACAACTCAATACATCTTACTTTCAAGAAATATTTTGAGCTTAATATTCTCTCTTTTGTTTTATTACTTTGCCTTAGTCTTAGTCTTATTTTCATATTACAAAAGGCAAAGTAAGTTCGTTATTTCTGATTCCTTTTGAGTGTTACAACTAGGTTGATTAGTTGTGAAAAAAATCTTAAGTGAGTGAAGCTTAGATGTGGGTTTTGAGAGTGGAGTGTGCTCTCAAGAATTGGAGTTTGTACTTGAACAAGTATAGTGGAAATCCATCATCGTGTGTGGTGGAAAACTGGACGTAGATCTCAGTAGGAGATCGAACCAGTACAAATATTGGAGTTCATCTTCTTGTCCCTATCTCACAAGTTTATTTTCTATTTTTCGAGTTAAGAGACATATTTTAATTTTATCTCCTACTTCCGTTGTGGTTTCATCTCTTGTTTTGAAAAAGGATTTGCTTTCCTTGATTCACCCCTCTCAAGGAATCTTCAATTTGCATAAGAGCTTGAGCTCAAGGAGACAAACTTAACAGTTTGGAGTTCGATCTATGTCCAACCACAACAACAACTTTGTTGCTTTCAACCTATCCGAAGGACAATCAAGCAATCGACCTCCCTACTTCAATAGAACCAACTATTCATATTGGAAAGACAGAATGAGAATCTTCACTCAATCTGTTGACTTCAATATTTTGTTAACCATTAGTGAAGGTCCTCAAATTCCAACCAAGATAGATGAAGAAGGACATCAAGTGCCAAAGCTTCACAGGGAATGGAATGAAGATGAGAAAAATTAGGTTGAAGTCAATGCTAAAGCCATCAACCTTATGCATTGTGCAATCAGCTTTGAAGAGTATCGAAAAGTATCAAGATGTAAGACTGCCAAAGAAATTTGGAACAAACTTCAGCTGACTCATGAAAGTACCAAACAAGTAAGAGATACTAGAATAGACATGCTTATGAAAGAATATGGATTATTTTCGATGAAAGATGGAGAAAACATTGACAATATGTTTGAAAGATTTTCTATCATCATCAACAATCTTGACGCTATGGGTAAGCACTATTTTGAAGAAGATCTCGTCCGAAAAGTTCTTCGAAATCTCACAAAGCAATGGAAAACTAAAAGCATTGCCATATCCGAGAGACACGACATGACCAAGATCACGTATGATGAATTAAGAGGAAAAATCTTAGCTCACGGAATTACTCATCTTGGTCAAGACTCAAAGAGTAAATCAATTGCTCTAAAATCAAAGATCTCATCAAAGGAAGAGAAAAGTGAAGAAGATGACGACATGTCCGTCGACGAACTCGCTCTCTTTGCTCGAAGACTAAGAAGAATGATGAGGTTCAAGGAAAAGGGAAAAAGATCATCATCAAAAGACTACAAGAAAGATCAAAACAAGATAATTTGCTACAATTGTAGAGAGCCCGATCATTACAAATCCGATTGTCCACAAACGAAGAAAGAAGAAATTAATAAGGACAAGAAGAAAGTACTAATGGCTTCAATTCATGGGAAGATCTTGAGAACGACTCCGATGATGATGACTTCGATCAAGAAGCACAACTTTGTCTCATGGCTGATTCAACCGAAATCAATGGGTAGATTTCTCTAACTTTTCTCATAAAGAATTACTTGATATGGTTGATGGCTTAACTGAAAATTCTAAAAAATTATTTGGAAAATATAGTAAACTCAAAAAGGAAAATGAAGCTTTAAAGGAAGAAAATATCAACTCAAATTACAATTGATAAAAAATGATTTGAAAAACTCGATTGATACCACAAGTCTTCTTGCTTCTGAAAATAAAAAATTAAAATATGAAATTAGTTGTCTAAATAATGATTTGGCTAAATTCACTCACGGTTCCAACAACCTTGATGAACTTCTTGCTAAACAAAGGCCTCTTTTTTTGTAAAATTTAATTGGTGTTCCAACAACCTTGATGAACTTCTTGCTAAACAAAGGCCTCTTAAACCCTAAAATTTAATTGGTCTTTGGCTATGTTGAGAAAAATAATACCATTTTCAAAAATGATTTTGAAGCATCCACTTTAAAATAAAGTTTCATCAAGCCTTCTTTTCAAAATAAACAAAAGGCCCATGTTTTCTATCAACTGAAACCCTCTTCAAAATATACTAGAAAGGACACTTGTGGTAATTGTAATAGAGATGGTCATTCAACTCCTCAATGCTTCATATCCTAGCGTATTATAAATAGTCGTCTATACAATGTGGTTTGTGATTCTAACTCTCTTGGGCAACCAACAAGAATTAACATTAAAGGATCCAAGAGCATTTGGATACCAAAAGTTTGATAATGTTATATACAGGTTTGCTTGACATCCAACAAAAGAAAAGATATGTGGTACTTAGATAGTGGATGTTCAAGACATATGACCGGAAATTCTACCTTCTTCATAAAGATGAACAAGTATAATGGAGGATTTTTTACTTTTGGAGATGATGGAAAAGGCAAGATAATTGCAATTGGAAAAGTGGGTAAGAGTCTCTTTACTTGTATAGATAAAGTATTCCTAGTTGATGGGCTTAAGCACAATTTGATTAGCATAAGTCAACTATGTGATACCGGCTATATCGTCTCCTTCAGTAAAACTGAATGCAAGGTAGTAGATGAACTTATTAATTCTATTATTTTCTTAGCCAAAAGGTGTGACAATGTTTATGGTCTCACACTAGAGGACTTAAAAGATCAAAATGCGACATGTTTTTCATCTTTAGATTCCGAAAAATGAATTTGGCATAAGAGATTAGGACATGCAAGCATGTTCCAAATTTCTAAGTTAGTAAAAAGAAATTTAGTGAGAGGTTTTCCTAACATTAAGTTTGATAAGGATATCACTTGTGATGCCTGTCAAATGGGAAAACAAACTAAAACGACTTTTAAATCAAAGGAAGACGTCTCTACTAAAATGCCATTAGAACTATTGCATATTGATCTTTTGGGTCCTACTAGAACTCAAAGTCTTGGAGGGAAAAAGTTATGGTTTGGTAATTGTAGATGACTACTCAAGATTTGGTTGGGTTGTTTTCCTAGCTCACAAAAATCATGCTTTTACTGCTTTTGAAAAATTCAACAAAAAGGTTCAAAATGAAAAGAATTTGAAAATTGTTTCTATTAGAAGTGATCATGAAAAAGAGTTTGAAAACCATCTTTTTGAAAAGTTTTGTGATGAGAACGTAATTTCACATAACTTCTCTTGCCCAAGAACACCACAACAAAATGGTGTAGTCGAAAGAAGAAATAGAAGTCTTTTAGAAATGGCAAGAGCAATGTTATTTGAAAATCATGTTCCAAAATACCTTTGGGCTGAAGCTGTTAACACGGCATGTTATGTTTTAAACCGAACTATCATTAGAAAGTTCTTGAAGAAAATCCCTTATGAACTATGGAAATGGACCACACCAAATTTGAAATATTTCCACATATTTGGAAGTAAATGCTTTATCTTAAACATAAAAGACAACCTTGGAAAATTCGATTGTTTGTCCATAAGCTACCCCTAAATTTACAACAAGTGAAATTCAAGATAAAACAACAGAGAACTATACAACCTATACATATAACATCTAACAATATTTGCCTAGAAAATATGGCAAATAAATCAGAACAAGCAAATCAAGCTTTTTAAGTCCAAATAAGTCAATGTAATATAGCTAAAGTTCAACAGGTAAATATAAAAGCAAGTAACATAAGTTTTTATCAATTTTACTCCCCCTTTTGACATCAAGGGAGAAAACCAAGATCCTGCGAAACAGAAAGGATAAGTCCAGAAATAGTAGTGTCAAGTAATTATAGGTCTACAGTCATCCAAAAGAAACATAAAGTTCAGCAGCAATTGATATAATGTAGCATCAGATTAATCCTCTTCATCTTCCTCCTCTTCCTCATCCCTTGCAACGTCTTCAGCATCTTTTTCGTCCGAGAGGTAGGTCTCTTCCTCAAGATCAAGGATGTCTTGATGAGTCATTTGAAGAAGTTGCTTGGTCTTGGCAAGGTCCCTTTGATCACTTACTTCTTGGCTATGGCGATCCTTAGAGAATCGAATCATCAGCTCCATAAGATTGGTGATTTCTCCCATTATCTCCTTCATAGCTTTCACTTTTTTCTTTATCTTCTTTCCAGTGGAGGACTTTTTACCAGAGGGAGGACGAGGAGGAGCAGAAGGTTCAGCAGATTGTTTGCCTCTGGTAGTCTATTTCTTCGCTGCACCACCCCCTTTAAGATAAGAATTTAGTTCCTGAAAGTTTTCTTGATCAAAAGAAACTTTAAACAGAGAAAAGATTTTAGTAAGAAATAATGCATATGGTAATGCAGTGTTCTTTTCACTTTTCACACACTCGAACATGTGACGTATCATGAGGTACCCAAAAGAAATGGGAATTCGGTTGAGCAGAGCATAAAGAACCAAAGTATCTAAGAAAGTAACCCTCTGATAAGAACCACTCTGTGGCAGAATGTAGTGGTTGATGATCCGTTGAAGCTGAGCGTTGACGGGGCCTAGAACCTTGTGAGTCGGAGTCAGTTTGGCACATTCAGCAAAAAATTTTCACATATGGATTTCACATTTTCACAGCAATTAGATAATCAACACCCAAACTTGTATCCCATTTACCGCAGGTGAAAACACAATGACACGCCCGCTCGGGTGGGGGAACTTTTGTTGTTGTAGTTGAGAGCTCCTTATCCCTCGCAGACGGTGTCGGAACGTTTTAAAAGTGTCACAGGGGTGCAACCAAAATACCGAGTATGGGACTCGGATCGTTCTGCTCAGGAAGCGAAAGGGAAAGTTTATTTTTGATTGGGGTTTGGTTGCAGTTGAATTGGTTTGAAAGCAGTTCGCAGTTTGAAAGCAGTTGAAAGCAATTGAATAACAATGATAATAAAAGAGTATCATGGTCGTGGGTTGAAATACTGTGCATCCCTATGATCACTGTTACATCCTAGATCGATTAAACACCCCTAGAAGGAACCTCCGCATATCCTTGGCAAACTAGCTGTGAGGTATTGGTCCCACGATGGATTCGAGCTAAACTCACAATGGTTTTTCTTCCACCTCTTTTATTTCAAATCGTATCATATCATTGCCTATAATTGTTTTCTACGGTTATAAAATCTACACATTTCATGCATTACTGCATAAACCACTACCACACACTCGAAGCATCTTTATATAATGGGTGGACGAAAAATCATGATTACAAGAGGTGGTTTTCAGAAGAGGGTGGTTACCAGCAAAGGGAACGTTTCTTTCCTAGAAGAGGGCTTCACTCTCGAAACCCAAACCCATCTTTTCTTCTCCCTCACACACAAATTTCTAAACCTAACTCATTTCTCTTCAAACCCATACTCAAACACCTTGAAAATTACCCCCGGCATTCTCTTCCCCCCACATGGTCTCCAAACACCACTCACCCACACCCCCCAAACCCCAACCTTCGCCCCACCATCAAACCCATGGCATGCAAAACCGATGTTCCCCGCCACCTTAGTTATGGTGCCTCTCCTAAACTAAACTCGCCCACACCGCCTTCTCGTGGTCCTCCTCCCGTTAGCACCACCAACGAACCCGCGCCGGTGCCACCACCTTCTTCCCCGGGAAGGTGACCCATTCAAGAAGAGGATAACTCAGCAGTGTCTCCTCCTCCTCCTCTGCCCCGACGCAGTGGTAATTTCTGTTTCTCTCTTCATTCAACCCATGAACCCCTCATTATTGATCTTGTTGCTTTCAAGCGTCATTTTGATAAACTTCCTACTGAAACCTATGATGAAAGTCGTTTCTCTTGTCTTAGAAATTTGTTCTTTTTACAAAACTAATATAATGGATAAACCCATTATGCCTCAAATTTTGGTATCCCTTGATTCTCTTGCTGATAAGCATTTGGATTTCTCGGATCTCTTTGGTAAGCAAGGGTGGCTACCTCTGTTCGATCAGAAAGGTGTGGTGTATCCTGACCTAGTTCTTGAGTTCTACAGCAACATGTTCTATTAGAATGGGCAAATTGTTACTTTTGTTCAAAATATAGAGATAATACTTGATAGGTACAAAATTCCTAAAGCTTTGGGATACCATGAGACTAGAACTTGTGTTTTCACCTCCGGTAAATGGGATACAAGTATGGGTGTTGATTATCTAGTTGCTGTGAAATCCATATGTGAAAGCATTGCTGAATGTGCCAAACTGACTCCGACTCACAAGGCTCTAGGCCTCGTCAACGCTCAGCTTCATCGGATCATCAACCACTACATTCTACCACAGAGTAGTTCTTATCAGAGGGTTACTTTCTTAGATATTTTGGTTCTTTATGCTCTGCTCAACCGAATTCCCATTTCTTTTGGGTACCTCATGATGCGTCACATGTTCGAGTGTGTGAAAAGTGAAAAGAACACTGCATAACCATATGCATTATTTCTTACTAAAATATTTTCTCTGTTTAAAGTTTCTTTTGATCAAGAAAGCTTTCAGGAAGTAAATTCTTATCTTAAAGGGGATGGTGCAGCGAAGAAACAGGCTACCAGAGGCAAACAATCTGCTGAACCTTCTGCTCCTCCTCGTCATCCCTCTGGTCGAAAGTCCTCCACTGGAAAGAAGATCAAGAAAATAGTGAAAGCTATGAAGGAGATGATAGGAGAAATCACCAATCTTGTGGAGCTGATGATTCGGTTATTTAGGGATCGCCGTAGCCAAGAAGTAAGTGATCAAAGGGACCTTGCCAAGACCAAGCAACTTCTTCAAATGACTCATCAAAACATCCTTTATCTTTAGGAAGATACCTACCTCTCGGACGAAGAAGATGCTGAAGATGTTGCGAGGGATGAGGAAGAGGATAAAGGCGAAGAGGATTAATCTGATTCTAGATTGTTTCAATTGCTGCTAAACTTTATGTTTCTTTTGGATGACTGTAGACCTATAATTATTTGACACTACTATTTCTGGACTTATCCTTTCTGTTTTGCAGGATCTTGGTTTTCTCCCTTGATGTCAAAAGGGGAAGTAAAATTGATAAAAACTTATGTTACTTGCTTTTTTATTTACCTGTTGAACTTTAGCTATATTACATTGACTTATTTGGACTTAAAAAGCTTGATTTGCTTGGTCTGATTTGCCATATTTTCTAGGCAAATATTGTTTGATGTTATATGTATAGGTTGTATAGTTCTCTGTTGTTTTATCTTGAATTTCACGGGTTGTAAATTAAGGGGGAGCTTATGGACAAAGAATCAAATTCAGGGAAGTCCTCTAAACTCATCACTGTTAAGTTTTTCATGGTTTGTCATCAAGGGGGAGATTGTTGACTCAAATTTTATGATGACAAACTTTACCATGCTATCTTATATTATTTTCTGTAAACAAATTATACAGGGGTGAAGCCTTATATATTATAAGGGGGGCAATGGCCCCACCCAAGCCATTATTATTTGGTGTAATTTATACCAAAATTTAAATTTAGCCCGCTCTAAAATTTTTAATTGAACCACTTTGACTTAAAAATTAATGTTTGGCCCCCCTCTAGCATCTACTCTAGCTTCACCCCTGATTGAGTACTTCTTGTTATATATGGAATTAAGTATATTGCTTCTACCAACGCCCTTTTATTAAGGAATCATTAGAATTAAGTTGTTGCTACTTTCATGCAAAGGAACAATGTTCCCACCTGGTGTCTTTATGGAATACATTTGAATTTTGAATTTCACACCATGCTATAAACGTGCACTCACTCATTCATTGTGCTTGTTTTGTATATCAAAAGGAGTGATGCTCAAGAAAACTATTATTGGAAATAATTGAAAATATATTGAAGACAGAGCCTTGCTTCCAACGCTCTTATCAGATTGAAAGAATAATGTTTTTGTTAATTCATGAACTTGGACAGCAAGCATACATCAAATGGTTGAGTGCCCACTAAGTCAAGGATCAACGGTTTTTGATCATCTACCTTGAGTGCTGATCAAGTCAAGTCTTCCTATATATTGAAGCAGATTTCTGCAGCAACAACAACTCACTACAACACAATATATCTTACTTTCAAGAAATATTTTGAGCTTAATAATATTCTCTCTTTTGTTTTATTACTTTGCCTTAGTCTTAGTCTTATTTTCATACTACAAAAGGAAAAGTAAGTTCGTTATTTCTGATTCCTTTTGAGTGTTACAATTAGGTTGATTAGTTGTGAGAAAGATACTAAGTGAGTGAAGCTTAGGTGTGAATTTTGAGAGGGGAGTGTACTCTCAAGAATTGGAGTTTGAACTTGAACAAGTATAGTGAAAATTTATCATCGTGTGTGGTGGAAAACTGGACGTAGATCTTGGTAGGAGATCGAACCAGTACAAATATTGGAGTTCATCTTCTTCTCCCTATCTCACAAGTTTATTTACTGTTTTTTGATTTAAGAAACATATTTTAATTTTATTTCCTACTTCCGCTGCGGTTTCATCTCCTGTTTTGAAAAAGGATTTGCTTTCTTTGATTCACCGCCTCTCAAGGAATCTTCACAGGATTAACACTTAAACAACCCAAGCCACTTACTATTTGTGATAGGGAATATGGATTATTAGCTAGCTAGTTATTGACGGATTTTTTTTAAATAAATAAAAAATATTAAAATTACCATTATAGGCGCGCTGACATGAATTTACCGTTTTAGATACTCCTTACATGTCTCGGGTTTTGCAAGCCCGGAAATCACTAAACACGTATCTTGGGCTTGTAGAGCCCAGAATAAGACGGAAATAAAATTTTTATCGAGACTGCAGAACTCGAGATATGCATTCTGGGACTGCAAAGCCCGAGATAAGAACGACCCCTATAAAAGAAGTGTTGAACCCGAGACTCCTCACAATTCTCCTCTCCCCTTCCTCATTTTTACCATTCTAAGCTCCAAAGTTTGTGTCTAAGGATTTTGGCACATATGACTCCCCAGGGACGTTTTAGAAGATCTGCACGAGACTCTCAGGCCGGACAAGCTGACAAAGGTGGGCCAGCCGCACCAGCCGTTCAGGCAGAACAATCCCCACAAGAAACGAAAGATTTGCACCAGCTTAATGATGAGTGGCACATCGTGAGAGCATTGGTTAGTTTTTTGTTAAAGAAAAATTATAATTACGTACTGATGTTTATTGTAGTGTAATTAATGTTAGTTTAGGTTTAGAAAATTAAGTTTCACATTTTTATTGCACATTTATTGTATGTTTGTGGTTACACTAGTAATCGTAGGTTGATTGAGGGTTCTAGCATACTTTGTGCACATAAATTATAGGGTTGCCTTATTTTACATTGGTGTTCCTGATTGTATGCTTCATAAATGATTAGGGTATTTTATATAATTTCTAATTAGGATATTGATTTATTTCATATAGTCGCTAAATTTCCATGCTTGTTCATGTACTTATTTATGTTTAGGTGAAATTAATTTTACTTTCACGTTCTTGTAGAGGGAGAGGGTATTATTGCCTAGGCATTTTGCTTTTCTAATGCCCGTTTTGGATAGGCTGATGTCGTTCATGATAGAGTCGGGATTTGGGCACGCAATCCAGCTGAGAGATTTCATATTCGACGTTGCACTCCTTTCAACATTTGTGGAGCGTTGGCGGCCTGAGTCTCATACATTCCACTTCCCGTGGGGAGAGTGCACCATCACTCTGCATGATGTGGCATATCACTTAGGCCTCCGTACAAATGGGGAGCCTGTCAATGCTTGTATGTGGGATTTTCAGATCTATTTTCAGTAGCAGCCATGGGATTTAGTAGAGCATTACCTTAGCGCACGACCACCCGTGAAAGAGAACACGCCAAAGAAGTCATTTGGAATTCTTAGGCAACTCCCCCTTATTCTTTTCAATCTCTAAAAGCAGATACTGACTCCAATGACTCCCTGCAACAACTTGTGCATGTGTCTCTTCTCCTTTCCTAATCCAAAGTTGCAGCAATCACTCATAGGTGGCTTGCACTATCGCCGATATATGGAGAAACGTTGTACCCTTCAGCACGGCGTTAATGCACTCCGACAAGCTTTTCGTCATGTGTCCCCATTGACATCCCTAATCGCAATGCTGTAGCAATAAACTATTTCTAAATCGGGTCACCCACGCCTCCATTTCAGGTCTCAGCTTATCTAATCCACTCATGTAGTCCCGAAACTTAAGCTCGGTGGATGCATACGCAGCATTCACCAACCTCTTCCCCTCTTTGGAATTTAATTTACTCATGAAGTTACTTGCTAGATTACGCACACATATTGTGTGATATGCACTTGGAGGATGCCACCCACTATTATCCGCCTCAAGTGCGGCCCGGATCGCATGCGATCTATCGGATATAAGAAGGAAACCTTCCTTCGTGATCACATGTGTCCTCAGATTCTTCAGGAAGAATGACCTCGAGTCGGTCGATTCTGACTCAACAATAGCAAACACTACTGGGAATATATTGTTGTTTCCATCCTGGACTATGGCCATCAGAAGTACTCCCCCGTATCTACCATATAGATGGGTGCCATCCACAGACACAAACGACTTGCAATGTTTAACACATTCAATGCACGGTGAGAAAGTCCAAAACACCTTGTCGAACTGGCAACTCTCATGGTCTATCAAATCACCCTAGTAATAAGGACCAACCTTCAAATCCACCACTATGCTCGGACAGAAATACTGCAATGCATACAGAAGCCTAGGAAGGATGGCATATGATTCTTCCCAGTTCCCGTATAGCTTCCCAATCGCCTTTTGCTTGGCCAACAAAACCTTCCGGTACGACGACATAAAGGAGTAGCTCTGTTGCACGGCGGCTTGCAAGACCGGTATGCGCACGGAAGAATTAGACTTTATTATAGGCAAGATCACATTGAAATCAATCTACCATTAATCTACGCATGATCGGAGGACATGGACGGTGCCAAACAATCATTCAATCCGCCAAACCTCTGTACCTCCCTATTCGTTACAAATAACCCATTGATGTAACTTAGTCGTATGACAATAACATAAAGATATCTTAGCATAATCATTAATGATAGAGTGCTACAAACCAGTATCCAATATTTGTCTGTAGAGACACACGAAGGGACCATGGGCATCCTGTATCATATTGCTTACATCGGCAAATGTACTTGTACGAATCAGACTCCACCACTCTGTACTCACATGCCCTCCTTATATTATAATTCTTCACACCCAGATGCACAGCCTCTCTAGTGATGAAACGATGTTCGACCCTTAACTCTTGTCCTTCATCTACATCATAATCGCCACCACCCTCACCAAATCCATCCCTAGGCTCCTCTTCCATATCATCCAAATGTAACGTGTGAAAATGGCTATTGACACACAATAAGTCCGGAATCGGGGCGGGTGCTGGGAGCAAAAACCCCCGCCTCAACTGAGACTCAGGCACAAACGCTGCACCATCTGAGCTTTCCCTAGTATCATCCACGTCACCGACGAAGTCCTCATCGAAACCCTCGTCAGAATTCAATTCCATCTGCATAGACACCTCCGGTGCAACAAAGAGAATGGGCGAGCAGGGTATCACACCAACAGCACCTCCGGTTTAGCTTGATGGACCTCCAACAGCATTGTGCACGGTCTGCATCACGGTTAGCAGTTCCATCATGTCTCGAGTCCCATTCCTACGGTGCAGGTTAAACAACGCACGGACATGCTCATCGCCTTCAACCCAGAAAATCTTGAACTTGAAAGATTCAGAGGGAAACTGTTTAGAAGACGATAAGCAACCTGTCTCACTAACATCGTACCGACAACTCCCATGTTGCTAAAAATAATAGACTTCAACTCCTCCAACGTATTAACGAGCTGCATCTGGAACACTAATGCAATAGTGAACCGAAACCAAATGCCATCCGTATCATGACCCATCTCTTAATTCAGATACAGAGTAACAACCACGAAATCACTAATATTCATAGTTTTGAGAAGGAAATATAAATATAGGGGGAAGAATGAACAATGGATGGTGTGTGGCATAGAAAACAATGGGTGCCCTTATATAGATGTGGTGTTTGCAGTCTTGGGCTTATCTCGGTCTCTGCAGACCCGGAATACGTATCGCGGGTCCCGAGATATCTTCAAATCAATTTTGGAATTATTCCGGGCTCTGCAAGCCCGAAATACGTATTTAGTGTTTTTCGAGTTTGCAGAATCCGAGATATGTAAGGGGCACGTAGAACGGTAAATTGTTATCAGCACGCCTATAATGATAATTTTGATATTTTTTATTTATTAAAAAAATGCAGGCAGGAAAAAAAGGTTTTTAATGTTTTCTTGAAAATTCATGTTACACAATTTTAAGTGATTTCGTACTACAGCCGTGGGAAGATAGTCGGTGACATTGTTAGTATAGTTATTTCAAATTGTTTTAAAACTAGGGTAATGCCCGCGCGTTGCGCGAGTAAAAATTTTATTTAATTGTTCTTTATTTAGATTAAATATAAAATAATATGATTTTCTTAAATACATTTATTAAATATATATTGAAAAAAATGGTAATAACTGAGAACTAAACTGTTAATTTAACTCATTAATTAACTGATTCAATATTTTAATATCTAAATAAAGTGGAACTATGATTGGTCACGTTAAGTTGTTATAATGACCCTAAACCCTAACACTTATATCTTAAATACTAAATCCTAGATCCTAACCCAATTTAAACTTAATTATTTTAAATATTAATAACACATTTAGATACCATTTTATCTAACATATATATATAACATACACTAAAAACATATATAGATCTAAAATAAATTCAAATATAATAATATTCATAATTTATTTTTTTTAAAAAAAATAATATATATATATATATATATATATATATATAAAACTTTTAACCCACAAATCCTAAAATTCGAAATTAGAATTTCAAAATCTCAACAAATTCATTTTTTCTTTACTGTAATCAATTTGATTGATCCTTTTTATATAAGAAGTTTATAAATTTAAAATACCCCAGATATATCGAATCCATGAGTTTGGTAATTCATATTTACTAATTAAAATTCTCAGATACATCGCCATCTACAATTTTTGAGATATGGTATGATAGAATTTTAAACTTATAACCTATTTAGATTAAAAAAAGATAATATAAGCAACAACTATCTATTCACTTATTAAAGATTAATGCTATTGTCTTAATCTTTTTTTCATTTGATAATGAAGAAAAATGAAAGCATCAGCATCATTACCTTGAGACTTGAACAACTTTGCCCCTGCTGATCAACCGCCTAATTACTGTTGTGAAGAAAACTCAAAAGAAATGAGAAAAATCGTAAATTCATATCCTTTAAACGATATGATGAGAATAATAGAGTATCTTCTTTTGTCAAAAGAATTTATATGTTAGTAAATAAAAAATGATAGATAAACAATCTTAAAGAAAAACATTTTAAAGTTAATGCATAATGTTATATCTAATATACCCTCTTTGTTGGACTTGGTTGTCAATGGCTCTACTATTGTGTGCTGCCAAAGGCTCTACTCTTATCTTCTTTTGCGCCATTTTCAACAGGTTATTCTAGGTGAATAGTACGACCAAATAGTTGAAATGAACGTTGGCTCTATACAATTTATTTTATAGATGCTATTTTAATAGATTTTTTTAATTTATTTCATAGGCATTACTTTAATTAAAATTCAGATTTTGAAAATTAAATTCAAAATCTCAACAAATCGCTTGTTATTGTTTGTTAATTTGAAATCCCAAAATGAAGATCTTTGTTGATCTTTTAATGATTTTCAATTTTTGGTTTTTTAATTAAATAGAATTTTTTAATTTAATGTAACTGATATCGAGAGACACTTGGCTATCATTTAGCGTCTGTCATATGTCAATGGAATAAAATCGCTAAATAGCGAATAATGAGACTATACCCCTATACTTATTATATTTTAATAAATTTTAATAGATAGTTGAAATGAATGTTGATGAGTGTCAATATTTGACTTTGTACAATTTATTTTATAGATGCTATTTTAGTATTTTTTTTAAAAAAATTTATTTCATGGGCATTTACTTCAATTAAAATTCAGATTTTGAAAATTGAATTCAAAATCCCAACAAATCACTACTTATTGTTTGTTAATTTGAAATCCCAAATTAATGGATATCTTTGTTGATCTTTTAATGATTTTGAATTTTATTTTTTTAATTAAATAAAATTTTCTGATTCGTTGGAACTGATATCGAGAAACACTTGGCGATCATTCAGCGCCTACCACATGTGAATGGAATAAATTTGTCAAATGATGAGTAATGAGACTACACCCATATACTTATTATATTTTAATAGAATACATAGATACTAAAATTGTTTTAAGAAAAAAAGAAAAAGAAAATAGAGAATGCAGTTATAAGTATATAGGATAGGAGAGCAATCTAAGCGTGATTCCATCTCTAAACATACATGAATCACCAACATAGGACATTTACACACTATTCTAATCTCCCAAACCCACAACCATAACGTTTATCCATTCCACGTTGCTATCAAAATAATAACGTAGCTATTTAATTATGGTAACCTAACTTTTTCTGTTGCCTCTCCTTCTTAGAACAGGTAACTAAAGTGACAATTATTAAAAGTTTAAAACAAACTAGATTTCATTTTTTTTATGTTTACGTTATTATTTATTTTGAGAAAAATAGAAAATGTTTCTATGTGCGTGTCATGTGTGTGCCTCTGAGGCCACAAGAGGAACGTTCGGAATTTTATTTAAATAAATAAAAAATTAATATATATTTATGTGTTTTTTTTACTACATATATCAATCATGTTAAATAACCAATAAAAATTCAGTCAGCCAAAACTTAAATTGAATGTTTTATTTCTTTATGTTTCGGATGTTCTGTTTTTAAGTTTTGGATATTTGTTTCTAAAAAATATAAAATTGGTTGATGTTGCGTTAGATTTTGGATGTTTTATTTTTCATTGACTGATTTGTTGATAAAAAAATTATTAATTACCTGTACTTTTTCTATATATATTTATGTATATAGACACATTTTAAAAAATTTTATAGTTTTCATTTATCTCGTTAACATTATAAAAAATAATTTAAATATTTGTTTCAAATGTACACACAGCGAAGGGGAGAGTTTATAAATTTTTAAAAAATTTATTTATTTTAGTAAATAAAATAAATATTTTATTTAAATATAAAAAATTTCCTCACTAGATAAGATATTTTGGTGTCACTACTTAAGATATTGGTAATTAAGTTTGAATTTTTAGTATTTGTTTATTAAGAAATCCCTTGTTCGTATGTCCTTTTGAGTTTTGAGTTTTGACTTAAGTACCCTTGTCGTCGTTATTCTTTTATCTTGTAACAATTTCGGCATTTCTCTCTCTATTTCATTGTCATCTTGCAATTTTCATTTCATTGTTCTTAAGTAATCTGTTGTCAACCATTTTATCTTGCAATTTTCTTGGTTTTTCGTTCCCCTTTTCTTTAATTAATTTAGTTCTGCCACTATCAAATTGAAACTCGTTGTTGGTGAAATCGATCTACGACGTTGTTGAAGATGGATCACACCATTTCAAGAGAGAGGGACGACGTTGAATTTGACCTTGAAAGTGGTGGGAACAGTACCAGCGAGGACGATTATTCAAGCACCGGCGATCATTGCATTAGTGATGATAGAGATTCAAATGATGATGATGATGATGATGATGATAATTTAGAATTGTTGGTTGAGAAGGGTTCTCATCAATTCCCACACCTTAATAATAATAATAATAATAATAATGATGTTAATAAGAAGAAGGCTTCGAATCCAAGAAAGCCATCAAAGCCACCCTTGCCTCCTAACGGTCCTTCATTGATTGCTGGAGATCAGAAGTTTGTGAAGGAACTCAGCGAGCTTGCATTGAGGAAGAGAGCCAGGATTAAGAGAATGAAGGCAGTCAGGAAGATGAAAGCAACCAAGTCAGCGGCAGCATCGTCTTCGTCGTCGTATTCTAGCCTTTCTGCCATGATCATCACTGTTTTCTTCTTCCTTATCATAATATTCCATGGTAAATTAGCAGTTACTACTTTACCTGTTATTCTACTTTTCTAGTTTTATACACCCTTAATTCTATGAAATGCATTTTGTTCTTTCATCTTGTATCTATATATTACATAAATTTTAGGCATAGGGTTGTGATGAAAAGTCTTAGGAACCAACCCAATTAGAAGAAACATGGTAAATATAAATTGGAAAAGGAGGTTTGAAATGAGAGGGAGAGAGAGAGAAACTGGTATCTTTAGTGTGGTTCGTGTTGGTTGAAATTAGCTGCTATAGTGTTAGTTCTCTAGCATCGTGAGTAGAGTTGTTTGTGTTGGTACATTACTACATTGGTATGGTTTCATCCGCTTTGCAACTGTTGCTCTTTTAACAAACTTTTGAATGACCAAAAATGATTGATGCTTAATTTTTTTCATCTCTACCATTTAAATTCTTCATCATCATCATCATATTGACTAATGAATAGTTTTGTTCTGAGATCTAATACGTATATTATTGCCTCTTTTAAGATTTTTTTTTTAAAATATACTCCTTGTTAGACATTTTTTGTCTCTTTTTTAAATATATTTAAAATCTTAAAGGAAGCCGATTCAAAAAAGGTAGAACAAATAAATAAAGGAGAACATATGTCTTAATAAAAGATTACAAAATATTTATTCAGACACGTTTGGTTGGACGTATTCAAATTGAATTTGTTAGTCAATCTTATTATTATCATATATCATCTATTATTATCCTGTATCATCGGTATGATGGCACATGTTATTTTCTGTCAGCACTTTTTCCTAGTGTTTAGGGTTTTTTTTCTTTTGTAAATTTATAAAAACTTATTTAAAAGTCTTATATAACATGTTTATATTTGAAAAAAAAAAAGCATATACATTTATCTTGATTCATAATTAAGAGTGGTGTATGGTAAATAATAAATATTTCATTTTGATATTGGCCCAATTTTGATATTGGCCCAGTAGGCATGCATTTGTAACTATGGTATGGTTTTCTGTATAACATTATGTGTTTCTAGATGTACCTTGATTTAACATTAGAGTAAATCCCCCAAATTCAATCTCGTCCCTAACCTTTTTCTTACAAGAAAAACAGTTCAGAATATAGGACATGTTTGTCAGTACTCCTTAGCTATATAACAGATTGGTTATGGTTGTGACATGTCGCTGGGATCAATATGTTTAGTTGTCTTTGGGTAGTGGATATGGTTTGAAGGGGTTTTATAGAATGAAGAACAACAACGAGAAGAATAACATGGTGTTGGTGGTGATTAGCAACAATGGTAAATCAGCATGTCATAGGTGATAGACAGAGTAACATGTCTAAATAAGCGTACCATAATGTGTTTACCTTACCTTCGGCATAATGTTTGGGTTCTTGTTTTTAATGAACATCAAACTCTAAGATTTTGGCCTCTGTTATAAACTCGAAGGCATTTGTGGTTTGCAGAACAATTTTACATTCCTGAAATCTTATTTGTAATGAGCATCAGATTAATAAATATTCTTTAATTCATCTAGCTTGAAAAGCTTGTCTTTGTTAATAGCTTGAAAACTCATGTTGCCTAAGCTTTGCTTCCAGGAATTAGATCTGCAAACAGCGATGTTGATGGGTTAATGGCTTCACCTGCTTCTGAAGCAGTAACTCCAACCGAGGAAGATTTGATTTCAGTTCAGTATCCAAAGAAGATTATCACCAATAAAGGTGATGCTCCTAGACCCACTATTCTCATGTGTTCTATGAAGATATAGTTAAAGAGCAATGCTACATGGCCAGTAGAATTTTTTATTTTGGCCAGCAATTAATCATCAAACTCAAATGTCTTAGTTAAAATCATGAAATTTGAGTTGGTGGCCATGTATGCTGGCTAAAATTAATTAAAATTGCTGGTCACGTAGCTTTTCTCATAGTTTTATGAAACTTGTAGCAGCCTGATTCTTTTCTAACCCAACTATCTTATATTCTTGTAGTTCCACAGGAAAGACGATGAGGTAGTAGTAATTTTGAAGATTCTTGCCATCCAACCGAATTTTCGCATCATGTATGTATTCTTGTATAGACATTAGGAACCTTAGCTACTCTTCAAGTTCAGTTGTACTCATGATGTGGCCATGAAGAAACAGTGCAGTTAGTACACAATACAGTTGATTCTCAATGATGGATGTCACACTAACTTTCACTCATTATTTACCAAATGTGTTCTCCAAAGTTTGGTTTATGCATTAGGACACAAGACACATGGGAATGGTTACCACTTCATTGCAATGTTTAGTAATTTTTGGGAGACAGGTATGAAGATAGAGAAAGATGGTTAGATAGAGACACAAAAACATAATGTTTCGTTCTGGCTATAAATCTGGTGGTGTTAATTTGTATGATGGCAGATTGGCAGCAGTGATGGAACAAGGTTGGTTTGTGTTAAAAAAGACGATTATTGGGGCTGAACATAGGACACAGAAGAAGAGTTGATGCAGAGAAGAATATGGTTAAACTTTTTAGGCTAGTTTCTTAAATTTGAAATTTTGAATAAATAAAAAAAAAATTGTTTGGGTCCTGAAACACAAAAAGTACAGATTATTGTTCAAATACACTAAAGAATTAGCACAAACTATATATGTTGTTTAAGCCATTTATAATTAGCAGCAATCTATCTAATTACTCTTCATCCTTCAGCAATAAGTAATAATTAGTAGGGCTAATACTATGGTGAAGAGTGAAAAGTAAAGATTAATTCTTTTAGTAATGCAAAAAAATTGACAAAAAACCTTATTACGTGCAACGCATATTTTCTTTTTTCAAATTAAGTAAAAAATTTTACTCTTCGCTCATTTCTATTCTTAAAAAAAACATCCCGAGTAGAGACACCTCACTATGAATTAGTTAGCAATGACTGCAATGTTCAATGATTTGTAATGGTGTTATAGCACCATTTTTTTCGATTTATTGGACAGCAATCTTAGGCATTATATGATTTTTTTGTGGTCATGTAGGCATCAGGTGTATAGCACCTTTTAGAAGGTTGTAGTATATTGGGCCTGTAGGCCTCGTTGTTAAAAAAATATTTTGTAGTATAGGCCCAAGAATTTGTTGTAGGTTGCAGCACAAACTCCTTGCCCAAAACAGTACAGAAATCATGCATAAACTTAGAAAGAATTAGTTGAGTCAGATATAGAAAGAATTCAAAAACTACCCAAAAAGAAAGAGAGACAATGAAAAAGATTTGAATTCTGAGCCTAGTAGGGCCTAGTTCTTGGCCCGATTTACTTCTCAATGTTGTAAATCCTTATTTTTCCATCAATACCAAAAACAAAATCCTTATTTTTCCATGTTTTCTTCCTCACGTGAAAGAATAGAGTTTCAATTTCTCAGTTCCACCATGAGGGATTCTGTTACGCACTTTGAGTATGTTAATTAATCGAGCAATAGTATTAAGTATTTAAGTATAGTTGTGCTGGGTGCACACCATTTTCAGCCACTATTTTTAACCATCGTATTTTATACAGTATATAAATACAAAAATTTAAAACTAAATAAAATAATCATACTCTCTTATAACGCACGCACATACACGCTCTCATGGGCCACAATTTTCTTACCTTTCACACTCACTTCAATGCACCTCACTTTCTTCTCTCTTACACGTTGCCTACTCCTATTTGCGCGCTCCACTTTCCGGCTCCGTTCAACTCTTCACCGCACTCCTCTTTGCGTTACCTACTCCTCTCCACCGCATTCATCTTCTCAGCGCCGTTCAACTCTTCGCCGCACTCCTCTTCGCGTTGCCTACTCCTCTTCACCGCGCATTCCTTTTCCCGGCGTGGTTCTCCTTTTCGTCATTGTCCTCTTCCTGGTGTCATTCTCCTCTTTGTCGTACCGTTCTCCTCTTCGCCACGATTCACCTCACTTCGATCCACAGTGATATTCACCTCACGTTCTCCTCTTTTTTACTTCTTAGATCTAGTAATTGATTGTGGATTTTATGGGCCAATTTGGTTATTGGTGCTCTGAAACTAAAGGTTTTTGGTGCTTAATATAGTTCTGGACTTGATTTACTTCTTTAATAGAACGAATAATAGCAAAAAAATTTTAATTTTAATTTTAATTTGTATTTTGTGATTTTGATTATATACTGTAATTTTGTTTGATTATGAGAGCAAATTGTATTTCAATTTGGGCTTTGTTTGATTATATGATCTTATTATAGAAAAAATTAAGAACTTTAATTTGTATTTTGTCCGTTTGATTATATATTTTTGTTTTGTTTGATTATGATCTGAAATTGTATTTCAATTTGGGTTTTTGTTTGATTATATACTCTGGTTATAGCAAACTTTTTTAACTTATAATTTATATTTTGTGATTTTGATTATACACTTTGGTTATATTTGATTATGACAAAAAATTGTATTTCAATTTGATTTTATTTGATTATATGATCTGACTACAGTAAAATTTAGGAATTTTAATTTGTATTTTGTGAGTTTGATTATACACTTTGATTCTGTTTGTTTATGATAGAAAATTGAATTTCAATTTGAGTTTTGTTTGATTATATACTCCAACTATATCACAATTTAGAAAATTTAATTTGTATTATGTGAGTTTGATTATACACTTTTGCTATGTTTGATACTTTGATTATGACAAAAAAAATTGTATTTCAATTTGAATTTTGTTTGATTATATACTCTAATTATAGTATAATTTAAGAACTCTTAATTTATATTTTGTGAGTTTAACTATACATTTTGGTTTTGTTTGATTATAACAGGAAATTGAATTTCAATGAAAAGAGACAAACAATTCAACCAAAAAGTAATTTAGTTGATTGATGTTAAATGCTTCATATTTGGTTATTAATACGGTTTGCTCCCATACTTTGAGTATTTATATTTTTCCTTGTATTATTAAGAGGGTCGATGTTGAATCCAAAGTGGCGGAGAGTGATTATGCTCTGTGTGCTCTGAATAGAGTAGTATATTTTGATTTGTATTATTGAGTTTAGGGTTGATATTGAATCCAAAGTGGTGAAGAGTGACTGTGGTCCTAGTAGTGCCATACTGTGAGTACTTATGTTTTTCCTTGTACATGAAGGATATATTAATGGTTTATTGATTGCAATGCTACAAAAGAATTCTATACTTCTATAGTATATCAGGATACAAACATCTCTTGCTTATTAAAAAAAAAAATTGTGTAAACTATTACAAAAGATGCTAGTTGTTTTATAAACCAGTCACACTCTTTTTTGAACGCCTAGTACAAGCAACACTGAGAGATCATCATCAAACTCCATTATTTCATCACTTGATTTCTCTATGATACAATTATTAATCGTGTACTCCACATCTTTATCATCTTTAGCATTTGGTTCTCTCACTTGATTTTGAGATTTGATACCACCTAAAACGTAAATAATTAAATTATTAAATTATAATAATCAAACACTTAAATACACATGTTATGTAAATTAATTAAAATAAAGTAGTATTGAACAATATAGCAGATCAACCTGCAAGAAAAGTAGACACAAAAAAAAATCCGCAAGAAAAGAACACTTATTTAGCAGTTTTTGTTTTTGATATACATTATCATTAAAGATAGGAATGATCCAATTCCATTATTATTTACCAATAACACAAGACAAGACTAGAAAAGCAAACTAAATTAAAGGCACCTAGCTAGTTTGGTTCTCTATGTTTCAATTAAAATCTATTCTTAATATATAGCTACAACCTAAGTATAAAAAATTACAATTCCTGTGATTCTCTTTTTTTTTTATCCACGGGTATGAGATTCGTGCATATGCATCATTTATGCCATCAAAATCAAAATCTATTCAAGTTCTGTAAAATTCCATAATTGATTGACCACCAATATTAATTCATATTAGTTTTCTAAACCACGAGAGCTGATTAACTAGAGCTTAATTGCTTGAATTCCAAATAAATAGAGAACTCCAATTAGATATCTGAAATGTTCAAACCTTAAAATCAAAGCTTTGATGATTCTATTGAATTTTAAATTTTAACCAAAAACTGCACAAAAGAAACAGAATCAAAATCCTAGAATATAAAGAATCAGAAAGCAGAGCGCAATGGAAAAACTTATGGCGAAGTTCAAAATAGAATCGCAAAAAAGAAAATCACAAATGGAGATGACAAGAAAATCACAACTTGAGCGTGAAGCGTGGATAGAGGTGAGAAGAAAAATCGCATAGAAAAAAGTAAAGGGAATTGCGTTGAGAAACGGAAATGGAGTCGCGCAAAGAATAGAAGAAAATAGGATTAGTGGCTCATGAAAGAGGTGGGTTGTTATGTGTTGGCGCGTGAAGTAGGTAAGTTGAGCGTGTATACGTATAATTGCTGCATACAGTATAATAATACAGTGCTGAAATTAGTGTACAAATAGATTTTTGATTTAAATAATAACCACTGCATTGCAGTTCAGTTCACTTCTAACTAGTTTAAACAAATAAAAAAAAATATGTCATTTGCATATTAAAATCAACTATAAAAATTAACTATTAATTTATAATATATATATTAAAATATAAAAATATATTAAAAATAAGTTAAAATACTAATATATTTATAAATTTATATCAATAATTCTACGTGAATAAGTGGTTTTGGCAACCAAGTACAATCAAGTAATTTATTCCTATACTAAATAGAAGACTATTTCGGTGTCCAATAGAAATTTATTTAGGTATATTTTTTTATACTATTTAACACTGAAATAATATTTTATTTAACATAAAAATAAATCACTTAATTGCACTTAATTGACCAAAACCATTTATTTAATTAGCATTACCCCATTTATATAATGTAATTGTTTTAATGATTGATTTTTATTGGCAAATAACATTTTGATAAAGATATGGTAAATGCACTTATTAACTTTCTGAGCATACACATCGAGAAAACAAAAAACATAAATTCCTTTTTAATGGTCACAGAATCCAAATTGGATTGCTCTATAAATCACATTGTTTTTTGTTTTTATTTTATTTTATTTTATTTTTTTGACTTGAATCACATTGTTTTTAATGGGTCTGAGCATATCCTCTTGCTACTCCGTAACTACAAAATATCTTTTCTAAAATTTTGTTTGTGTTTATCGGCTTATCTACAAATAATATAATATCTATAATTATACTTTTACTACATCTAAAACTATACACGTATTTTATTTTAGTAACAGTTAATAAATAAAATTATGCTACCGAACCAACGTTAATTAGTTATTAAAGAGTCAATATTAAATTATCATTTAAAATTTATTAGTAATGCTAGGGAGTCAACGTTAGGGAGACCATAGAGAGCCATGAGTGTAATTAGAAAAATAGTAGGTGGTAAAAGGAAAAAGAGAAAAGAAGGAAAAACCTATTGGCCCCTTATTGGCTAACAAACTATGGGCTACCTAAATTTTTTGATAATTTATATATCTTCCGTAACTTATATATAATATGTGTTGATTCCCTATTGATCATAATGCATTGATTCTCTAATTTTTTATAATAAATATTAAATCAAGCAACATTTAGTTCTTTTGACCAATTTTTTATTCTCTCTCAATTTGTATAAATAGATAATTGATAAAATAATAAAAGAAAATAATTATATATTTGTATACATGTATAAATAAAATCCATCTAAAACTAAAAGGCCAGGAAGACTATGATTTAATGATCCATCGTAACAGGGAGTTAATAATTTTTTTTAGAAATAGTAACCAACAAAAAATAAAAATTTAATAAAATAAAAGAACTCAAATTTATAAAAGAAATAAAATTCAGAAAAATATAATAATATTTTAATTTTGTTAATTATTATTGATTATTAAAAATATCAGTAATCAATACTTTTTTCTTTCATCATAGGTAGCTAAAATAGATAAATACAACTTGGTGATGAGTGGTTACAAATGCAATTATGGGAAAATTATGTTACATGGCCCATTTTTTTTCTCCCAAACACACAACCCTCTCAACTCAACTCAGGTACATTACACTAGAACCATTTTCTTTCTACCAAGAAGGTTCCATTTTTGGTGTGGCTTGATTTGAGGCAAACCTCTTGCCATTCATCAACAGCCCCAGACACTACCCATGCTACCCATGCTGTAATATTCAAAGAATGTGAACATTATATTTGGATACCAACCCACATAGTTGAAAAACAATACCACGAGCGGACAAGCCTGCAAAATTACATGGGTGTTTCCATTGACGCAATGTGGTCCATGGTCCATAGTCCATAGAATATTTCCATAACATACACTTAAACCATCAAACCAACATGCAATTATTAGAACCATGGTTAGCTGATGAATTCACCAGTTTACATAATCTAGTTTGCATGTACTCCTTTTGAGCACCAAAACATAAATTGTTTGAGTTGGAGTTTTAAGAATCACTGATACGTGTAATAATAGCGTCGACAAAAATTAGAGAAAAACATTATACACAGGAAGTATGAACTTTCAAGCATGATTTTAGGTATATTTAGAGGAAGCTCATTCGAAAGAGGTAGAACAAATAAATAGAGGCGAACATGTGTCTTAATAAAAGAGTACAAAATACGTATTTAAATTGGATTTGTTAGTCAATCTTATTATTATTCGATATTACTGGTGTGTTGGCACATGTTATTTTCTGTCAGCACTTTTTGCTGGTACATATACTTGTTTAGGCTTTTTTTGGGTCAATTTATAAAAACTTATTTAAAATTCTTATATAACGTCTATATTTGAAAAAAATAATCTATTCATTTATCGTGGTTCATAATTAGGGGTGGTGTATGGTAAATAATAAATATTTCATTTTGGTATTGGTTCGTGGGCATGCATATGTAACTATCGTTAGACCGTTAGAATTAACTGCAAGAAGAATGAGATCTCATAGGCGTTATCTATATTAATTCCATTAATTAACTGCAGAAAAATAATATAAAAATTTGACAGTACTGAATAAAAACCATAGATAATATCCTTCGAATTGATGAAACAGAAAAAAAGGAATCCAATCCAATGCAAATTCAGGGGTAAGGAATATGTGACATATTACGCGTATTTAGGGGACTATATATTCGCAATTCTGTATGTGATAAATACAAGAGTATGGGCTTCTCAGCAATGTCCATATGACCACATCAAATATGCATAGTTGCATATACACTTTTTTCCTTTTCAAGTAGTCCATCAAGTTGCTATATTCGTTGGAATTAGATTAAATTTCAATTGGCAGCAGCAACTCACCAAGTAGTAGCTACCATCAATTGCAACTCATAGTTGACTCTTAACATTTCACACAGTGGTTGCAACTTGTCTTTGACTTTTATTTTATTCTAATATATATAATAAATTTTATGGCAATTATTATTATTATTATTATTATTATTATAGAGTTATAGTGATTATAGTCCCTATGAAATTTTTGCAATAATTAAAAAGTATAGTTAATATGAAGATAATCTAACTTTTATTTTTCTATAATACTTTTTAATTTGATCTCAAATAATAAAATAAGTGTGGTATGCGGTAGTATGCATTAATTTTTATATTTTTTAGTATTATCAAATTTTGAATAAATATGTTCAACTTATTAATCCCTGATTTTTAGGTTTGAATTAAGTTAGTCTTTATTTACATACATCACTGTATTAGTAAGACAAATTTTGTAGTGCTTGTAAGAACTTATTCTCAATCTTGTAGAATATATTTACTAAGTATGAGTCCTAAATATTTTCCATGTTATAATTAGATGATCTTAGATTTATAAAAGAAAAATTGTAAATAAAACTTCTTCATATAAATCACATGCAATAGTAAATACTAAGTAGCTAAAGTAGAGATAATATATAATATTTTTATTTTCTTATACCAAAAAAGAATTTAATATCCAATAAAATATATTGACATTCAAGTATTCAACAAATATATGTGACTCTGACCAGAAGTATATTGCTTGATTATTTAAATAGTAATTAATAAGAAAAAGTCTCTCATTTTTTACGGAAAATTTTTATTAATAAACAAATTAAATATAAAAAATACAAATATGTACACGATATGATAAAATAACAAATTTATGCCTATCATCTTCAATTATCTACCAAAAACTCGTAAAAATAAAAGACTAATTCTCTAAAAGTTGTGGTATAATGTTTTAGAAATGTCATATACTAAATCATTTTTAATCTTGATTTATACAAATAGTTTATAAATAATTTTTTATTATATATTTTTGTATTCTTGATGTACTCTAATTTTTCTTTAACATTGAAAGGTTGAGTATAGGAAAAGAATAGTTCACACTAAAGAATTAACACCAAAAAATCAATAACCATTTAAACCAAAGAATTAAATAAGAAAAAAAATAAAAGCACAAAAAATTAGTATATCTTAAGCCTACTTTAACTGAATGGCACTAGCTGTAATAATAAAGAAAAACATGGGCATTGATGTATCCACGTTCAATAAATAGGAAATTCGATCCCTTGGTGAATTAAACAAAACCATTTTATTATTTATTCACAAACATACTAGGATGATGGCTAAAATGTTTAGAGCTTTTTTCTTCAAACCTCTGTTCTTCTTTTGGTACAGTTTCCTCCTCAGACAACTCAAGACCCTCGTAGGCTTCCGAAGAAACTCAGGAAGCACACAGTTTAAGTACCAAAAGTTCTCTTCCCTTTTTCATCACCATCATAGTTCTCTAGAAATTGCTGACCATACACTTGTCTTCGATGTTGAAAACACTCTGTTAAGATCCTCTTCCTTGTTCCCCTACTTTATGCTCGTAGCATTCGAAGCAGGGGGCTTAATAAGAGCCATTGTTCTTGTCTTGTTATATCCTGTTGCGTGCCTAGCAGATATAACAAGAAAAGAACTAGGGCTCAAGATGATGGTTATGATATGTTTCTTTGGGATCAAAGTAGATAGCTTTCGAGTTGGAAGGTCGGTTTTGCCAAAATTTCTGTTGGAAGATGTTGGAAAAGAGATGTTTGATGCGTTGAAGAGAAGTGAAGGGAAGAAAGTGGGTGTGACTAACATGCCAAGGATAATGGTGGAGAGTTTCTTGAGAGAGTATTTAGATATTGACGTTGTTGTTGGGAGAGAATTGAAGGTTTTTGGTGGATACTTTATTGGGTTGATGGAGAAGGAGAAGAGTACTTTGCATGCTTTGGAAAAGGTTCAAGAAGGGAAAGGATGTTCGGATATGATTGGAATCACTAGATTCAACAAGATTGTTGATCATCATCAATTGTTCTCCCATTGCAAGGTTTATGTTGTTTCCCAATCTCCTTTAATTTTTTTTTTCATTTTAAATTATTAACCATCTTAAATTAATTTGCAAGCATATCTCCCTTTCAAATATTGATAGATTTTGGTTATCATGAAGTGTTTCAAAGTTTATTAACAAAAAAATTCTTTTATAAAACATTATAAAAATTAAAATCTTCAATTTTTATTCAATTGTATATAAGGTATTTAAAATTGTCAAATTGCAAGGTTATATATTTTGTACATTAAATACAATAAGAATATATTAAAAGCAACTTTTGCATGCAGACCTTTTTTTTAAAAAAAAATTAATATTTCCTTCCTTAGCATGACAACAAAGCCCTGCAAAAACTTTATAGGAGTTTCCTACTTTTCTTTACTTGATAGAGTAGGTTTAATCAAAAAATATAAAAGTGAAAAACAATGATTAAAATTAAAATACCTTCATCTATATCTTTTGCAATGCATGTATAATTGCATGTAGATAGAATTGAATTAAAATCATAAACCTCATCACATTTTGTTTCTCTCCTTCTGTATATTTTTCTAATCCAATTTATATATTGAACATTAAATAGGAAGTATACGCGGTGTCAGAAGCAGAGAAGAGAAGCTGGCAAATCTTATCAAAAGAAAATTACCCAAAGCCATTAATCTTCCACGATGGAAGACTTGCCCTTAGACCCACTCTATCAGAGACCATAGCTATGTTGATGTGGCTCCCCTATGCCATAATCCTGGCTATTATTAGAATCTCACTTGCTCTTTTCCTCCCCTACAATTTCTCAACCCCTTTTTTAGTATTTTCAGGACTACACTTTACAACTTCTGAAACCCCTAAAATGCTCCCAAACAAGAACAACGGCGGCACACTTTATGTGTGCAACCATAGGACCTTGTTAGATCCTCTTTACATTTCTTTCGCTCTTAAGAGGAACTTAATCGCAGTTACTTACAGTTTGAGTAGGATGTCAGAGATTCTTGCACCAATCAAAACCGTCCGTTTAACAAGGAACCGAGATCAAGATGCAAGGATGATGCAGGAGCTGCTTCTTCAAGGGGATCTTGTTGTGTGCCCCGAAGGGACCACTTGCAGGGAGCCTTATTTACTGAGGTTTAGCCCTTTGTTCTCAGAGATGTGCGATCACATTGTACCTGTTGCCGTGAACAGCCATGTCACCATGTTCCATGGCACAACAGCCGGGGGACTCAAGTGTTTGGATCCTGTGTTCTTCCTCATGAACCCCTCTCCTGTCTACACCGTAAATTTGTTACAACATGTGTCGCAATCACGGAGCTCAGGGACCAGTGAGAAAGAACACGAGGCTAGATTCCAAGTGGCAAATCAAGTGCAAAATCAAATAGGAAGCACTTTGGTGTTTGAGTGCACTAAGCTTACAAGAAAAGATAAGTACCTAATTTTGGCGGGTAACGAAGGTGTAGTTAAGCATCATGTGTAATTTAGTTTGATGTACTCATAATATAAATAATTTTATTAATGTATCTAATTCTATAAATCATATCCAGAGAAACAAATATAATTAGACGTATGTAAGATATTTTATGCTAATATTGCATTAAAATTAAATTTTGATTAGATTAGTATATTAGACACTCCAATTTGGGTAGTTTAAATAGTTGTGATTTAAAAAGTTGAAAAAGTCATAAATGACTCGGGAGCTAAATTACACTATTAGATATAGGATAGTTGATCACTATATATTGTTTTATTTTTCCTACCATTATTTGTGTATTAATAATTTTCTTTTTTTAATATAAAGCAACTTTGATTTCTCAAGTTTTGTGAATTGATATCTTGTGTTTTTTTTCTTATTCTTATTCATATTTATTAATGTGTTAATGTATATCTGTATCGTACATTTTAAAATTAATGCTGGTCACCGCTTAAACACGTTGTAACAAGTCAAGGTGACAAGAAAATAGCTTTGTAACAACAGTCAGTCGGTCAGTTAGACTCAGTACACGGACCCAGTACTCTACATCAAATTTAATTTAATTTATACAATTAATACATATGTAGTTCCCTATCCAGAATAACAAATTGTCAAAAAAGAAAAACCAAAATTTCAAGTAAATATCTTGTAAGAAAATTGAATTTTAAATAAATTAGTATATCAATATAGTTCATTTAAAATATTAATATTTATGTAGCTTTAATGGTTTCTTTACCTGCTTTAATAATGGTTTAGTTGTGTCTTATTATATTTGTGATAAAAAAATTCAATAATAAGATAATAATATAAAATTATCTTATTTAATTTAATATATATAATTATATATTTATATTATCTAAAATTGAACTAATTTGTTGTTTTCTAAATACTTTTTTAAGTATAGAAAAAAATGCTTTTTTAAATAAAAAATTAATAAAAATTAATTGAATTTATAATTTTTATTATATATAAATCTCGTTATTTTAATTTAAAAGTAACTAGACTTGTATTTTTTCTTATTAACTTTTTCTGAAAATTTTATTTTATTCATTACCTATATGTGTATATATAGGGTTGTAGCTATTTACTTAAACATTGAAATTATACCATATTTATTATCGACTTATTATTGGTTATTACTGAACTTAATACATTACTTTCAAAAAGCATAGTCCCTATAGATAAATTCACCCTAACTCATAGTGCTTATAGATAAATTATATCATTTGAATTATTCTAAAATCAAGAATTACTACAAGAATTAAAATAGGTATGCAAATTTCCGGTAGTTATTATTTTCGAAATTTGGATATCTCTGGTCTCAAATATTTGTATTATATTAATTTAGCAATAATTAAAGAGAAAAAGAATTTTGTTCATATAAAATACATAAGTATCTTTCTAATTAAATTCAATTAAATTGATTCTAATTCAACCAAAATCAAACGATTTAAAAAAACTAAAAAAAAAACACTGATATTTGTTAAAAAAGGAAAAAAGGAGAAGGAAGAAAAAAAAGACACATGAGAAAATAAAAAAATACATTGAATCCGATTATAGATTTTGCTCGTATCTAATTTAATAGTCATTAAATTTTGTTTATATCCAATTTAATAGTTATATTAAGGTTAAAAAGTCTACTATCTTTTAAAATTTTAGACTGTTAGGGATATCCCAAAACAGATACGACTTAAAATTTATCATGGTGCTATTTTCGTGCTAGCACCTTTCATCATTGCAGCAAAATTTTCGAGATCCTTTCACGATTATTGTCACACCCTTGAGAAGGTAGAGAGAGTCTGACTGTGCACTCCAAGTGATGAAGTGAATACGAAAAAATCTAACAAGATTTTAGAAAGACTCTATTAGAACATTTGAGAAAATCCTATTATGAAATCTAGCAAAACACAAAAATCCTTATTAGGGCAGAAACCTAATTACCTATCATTTCTCGTAACCAAAATTGAACCATAATTCATATTTATAAGAACTAAAACTATATTAATAATTTAATATAAATTAGAATATAAAGCAAATTAATTTAGCCGTGCGTGTTTTATCACTAAATTTTTTGAACAAAAATGTTTCCACCGATATTTTTTATTGCTATATATACTTTCCTTTATTTTTTTTTTCTTACTTTCATGTAACAAGCCATTGTTGAATTTTGGAATATCTTAGAAGTGCATTTTAGTTGCATAACAATCTAGTGGCACGGAAAAGAAGCAAAACGTTTGGCTGCCAAGTGCCAACTAATAAACGTCTATAAATATTGGAATAAATGCTAAGCACTCTTAAAATGCGCAACAGCAGAGAAATATGATATAGATAGATCGATCAGTGTGATGAAAGTGTGAGGAGAATAATAAACACACTCCCTATTTGATTCCCAATTGGCCACAGAATAATAAGATAGACTAATAATAAATAGCTAAATTCATGACTATTTATAATAATAAGCGGTGTAAGTAAGGATATTATATATATTTGTTAAGAAATTAAGAGTTACTGTAAATGGTTTTGGTTAGTGTTGTAAAATGAAATTTTGTAATGTTAGCTAGTATATTAAATTAAAGGAAACGTATAAAAAACTTTCGATCGAAAACTAATACAAGTAAATGAAAAATTATAGACCATAATTTTTATATTATATGAATGATAATCTTTTTAATTTTAAATGTTCGTTTATTTATCGGTTTTTTAATTGACTTCTTAATATTAGTTCGGTAATATTATTCTAAATTAAAATACGAGGTAGTGATCCATGTGAATTCTTATTTTTGAGAATTTTCCAATGTGAATAAATATAATCATTCATTTTAAACTAATAAATCTAAAATTTTAACACGTAAATTTTCGTTCATTCCTAATTCAATTGCCTTTAAAGTGTTCGACTTAAGTACCAACACAGCTTTCAGTATGATCAAATTGGTTTGGAAAATTGTTTAATTAGACTCGTTTGGTGAGTAAATTTTGAATGACCGCCTCAGACAAAATAGTTAATAAATACCTACATTGGTTTATCAAGAAATAATGCTATTAGATGCAATAATGTAATCTTTACCATTAATAAAGTAGTTGGGACAAAAACCATTTTTTGTCACAATAAAAGACTCTTATTCTTTTATTTAAAATTTAAAAAATTACAAAGAAGTCATACTAATTGAAAAATAATTACACCTATCTACTTAATTTTCTTTTTTAAAAAATTTAGTTTCTATTATATTTTATTAGGCTTATTATCCGTATAATGCTAGTTTGATAAATTGATACTATGAGAAAAAAAAAAAGTCCTGTATTATTATTTATTTCTATATTATTTTAGTGTAAAAACTTCTTAAATTAAGCATTGATTTCACAATTTATTTCACGATTTATTATCATTAGATAACTATATATAATTGTGCTTTTACTCTGGCAGCCGTACAAAAAACTTTATTGTATTATATTGCTCCATTTGGATCATCCAAGAAGTGAAAGTGAAACATCGCTCTGGGAAGTTATGGAAGCAACACCCACAGTTTCTTCTTAATTATATGATGTTTTATTTCTTGCATGCAAGATTCATTGATTAATCCTGAAAAAGGAAATGCATGTGTATTTTTAAATTTGGTGATACCAACCATAGCCGCGCTAGAATTATGATCGTGAAATGTGATACACTGTTTGCATTACTGCGTATCAGTGTTGGATCTATATCACCCACTTGCACCTACAACATTAACTCATCTAGTGATGGAGTTTGTGCCATTATTACTTCTTTTTCCTACTCTTTTAATATAGATATTCCTTCGTTTCATTTTAATTATCCAATTTAAATCTAATACATTAATTAAAATAATCATTGAATTAGATTAAAAGTCTAAGAAATGAAATTAAAATTACAACGATACCTTTATTATTAATTGGCTAGGGTGGACCGATGAGCTGTAGTCAAGGACAGAGCTAGAGGTGTATATTAGGGGGACCAACATGTAAATATAATATAACAGAGGGGAAAAATAAAATTTAAGGGGACTAAATTATAAAATTAAAAACTGTGTAGGTAATTTTTTTTTATTTGGGGAGCCATTATCCCCTTCCAATGTACTATACTCCGCCCCTAACTGTTAGTTCATATGGCATTCCTTCATTCCCGTTATAAGAAGTCTCGGGATCAAACCTAGATACCAAAAAATTGGATAGGATGGAAGTGCATTAAAGATTGTTTAATTGGTTATTGGAGTTGTGAAAGGTAATAGGAAAATTTAAATTAAATACATATTAAAATCATAAAATGGACAAATAATTTTAAATAAGAAAAAATGTGAAATTAGGAAATTAAAATGAAATGGAGAAGTAGTAAAAAAATAATTTTATTCACTAGTATAAAAAAATTTAAAATTACATATAATTATATATCATTAATTCGGAAAAAATAGTTACTTTTTATAATAACTATATATATAAATAAATGTGTAAACTAGTTTACACAACTAGTGTATAATAAATAAATAAATAATAATAATAATAATAAAAGAAACATGGAATGTGACTCCATGCATGCAGTTGCAAAGAAATAATTTTTATGGAATTTCGGAATGAATTGAAACGAAAACAAATTAAAGATCCACTACTCAAGCAAAGCCTTCAACAACATACCTATCGAAAAGAGAAAAAAAAAGGCTTCAACAACATTTGAGATTTGACTTTGAAGTAAGGAACTGAGTTGTTAACGTGAGATGCTTTAATGCGCATTTGGTTGACATTTATTTTGACGATCAATCATCATCATTCATCAAGTTGTTGTACACATGAAATACAATACACGCTTTACTACAATTTTATATTACAAACTAGGTAGTGTCTTCTTTTTTTTTTCCTTTTTTTTTGTACAACTAGCTAGTGTCTACTTTAAAATATTATAAGAATTAAAAAAATGTAGTTCTTTACCGTAAAATGAAACAGATTATCCAATATCCACATATAAATTGAGATATGCATGGTACTTTAATGAGAGGAAAATAATTAATCTAAAAGATCCTTGACGTGGCTTTGGCAACTATGGATTGAAAATAGGCTTTTTCCCAAACTATTGTCCAGCATCTCAACCGCTATAAATCAGATCATAGCGCAATCCTCGTAGACCTCAAAGGGAAGCAGAGAGTAAGAAGAAGAAGAAAAGAGGTCACAACTTTCATTTTGAAGAATTCTGCAGAATATGAATTGCGAATGGGTGGTAGAATCAGCTTAGAGGAATAGTGCAGGGGACATAATCGAAAAGATCAAGTTGTATTGATAGGTGGGGGAAAGAGACTTTTGGAGAACTGACTGATAGAATAAAAGACCTCCAAAGTAAGTTCTAGGACCCCGAATTCTAATAGCCAAACTGTAGAAATTGTGGCGAAAACAAAAGGGGTGGAAGCTCAGCTTGATTAAGTCCTCAAAGTAAAACAAATTTACTGGGCCCAAAGAGCGAGAACAAACTGGCTTAATCACGGGGATAGGAACACAAAATTCTTTCATCAAAAAGCAAGCCTAAGGAATAGGAGAAACAGAACCAATTCTATCAAAGATGATGCTAGGATATCTTACGAGGATGAGGAGAAAATTGAAAATGTCATGGTAAATTATTTTGAAAATCTGTTTGGAACTGAAGATACATAAAATACCAAGACAGCGACTGAAATTGTAAAAGAAAGGCTAAGCAATGATGATAAGTAGCTCCTTGAGAAGGAGTTTACAATTCCAAGCCCTAAAACAAATGCATCCATCCAAAGCCGCTGGCCCTGATGGTATGTCAGCAATCTTTTATCAGAA
Source organism: Stylosanthes scabra (assembly GCA_036250425.1). Lineage (NCBI taxonomy): Eukaryota > Viridiplantae > Streptophyta > Magnoliopsida > Fabales > Fabaceae > Stylosanthes > Stylosanthes scabra. The sequence goes on along the minus strand of JASCZI010120914.1, from coordinate 45,128 downwards.
AATGTGGAGTGTGATTGGAGATGATGTAGCAAAGAAATCCCACAGCATTGTGAAAAAGGATGAAGACCCTACTCTTTATCAACCAAACACACATTTGCCTTATCCCCAAAGTGAAGAACCCCCCACACATAAAAAATTTCATACCTATATCCCTGTGTAATGTTATCTTAAAAATAGTCACGAAGGCAATCACAAACAGTATGAGGCAGATTCTCCCCAACATTGTCAATGAATTCCAAAGCGCCTTCGTGAAGGACAGGTTGACAATGGACAATGGGATTGTAGCTTTCAAAATATTCCACTGTATGAAGAAGAAGGTGACAGGTCAAAAAGGCTACATAAGGATCAAACTCGACATGACGAAAACCTACGATCGTATTGAATGAGACTTTCTTAGAGAAGACCTAAGCCCTATGGACTTTTCTTCAAAGCGAGTTAATCTTATTGGTAGGTGTGTATATATGGTCTCTTTCTTTATTCTTGTCAATTGGATTCCCAGCAAACTCTTTCAGCCGACTAAGGGGATAAGACAAAGTGATCACATCTCGCAATATCTCTTTATACTTTGTGTCGAGGTTCTTTCAAGATTGTTGATTAAAGCTCAGAATAGTAAACTTATTAGGGGAGTCGGAATTTCTAGGAATGCACCCCAAGTCAACCACTTATTTTTGCGGATGATAACATTGTTTATTCTAGAGCTTCGAACAATGATATAAGGAAATTAAAGATGTTCTATCCTTCTCCCAGCTAGCTTCAGGTCAAAGGATCAATCTTGACAAATTAGAGGTTTCGTTCAGCCGAAATATGCCTACTAACAGACAGATGCTCATTGAGGAATCATTAGGGATAAAGGCGATAAACCATCACAACAAATACTTGGGTCTCCCCACTTTTGATGGCAGATCGAAGAAAGAAGTATTTGACTTTGTCCAAGATCGAGTTTAGAAGAAGCTCAAGGGTTAGAAGGAGGGTTATCTCTCAAAGGTAGGAAAGGAAACACTCATTAAGGTTGTGGTCCAAGCTATCCCAACCTAAATTATGGGTTGTTTGCTGATCCCAAAAGGTATGTGTCAACATAGATGCAATGGTGCGCAGTTTCTACTGGGGAAGCAAAAGTGGAGAAAGGAAAATTTACTGGGTTAGCTGGGAAAAACTCAAGAAGAGAAAAACAGAGGGTGGATTAAGTTTCAGGGATTTTGAGGCTTTTAACAGGGCTCTCCTGGCAAAGCAAGCTTGGAGGCTGATCAGGAACCCAAACTCATTGGCAGCAAGAGTAATTAAAGCTAAATACTACCCGAGAACTCATTTCCTAGATGCAACCATTGGCTTCTCGCTAAGTTATACATGGAGAAGCATACACAGTTCAAATCTGTCCTAGACCTAGGTGGTTTTATGGAAAGTTGGTAACGAGAGATCTATCCAAATCAAAACTAGCCCTTGGTTACGAAACCAAATGGCCGCAAAATCTGGAGTTCCCTAACAGCTCTAGAAGATGAATCTACAGTCAGTGACCTAATGTGTGATGAGGGCAGAAAGTGGGACAATCAGAAAATCAAAGATCTGTTCCTAGATTTTGAGTGCCAATAAATAATCAAAACCCCTATTCCTCTATCAGGCCAAGATGACCAATTCTATTGGAAATTTTCAAAAGATGGACTATATAGAGTCAAAGATGCTTACCGCAGATTAATCTTCCAAAGCTCCCTATTAAAAATTGCTAGTAGCTCCTCGGGCATCCCTGAACCTTGTTGGAAGCAGCTCTAGCGAATCAAGGTCCATCATCGAACCCTCTATTGCGTTTGGCGCATCCTTAGTGGCTCCCTCCCCACTCGCAGAAGCCTCCAAAAGAAAAGTGTCACGTGCACAGCTCTCTGTCCCATATGCTGGAAAGGGGAAGAAACAGAAGCTCATTTCTTCGTGACTGTGACTATGCCAGAGTCTTCTAGTTTTGCAATCCGTTAGCCCTTCGAACCTCTGATGATGGTAGCAAACCCATAAGAGCTTGGATCCACTCGACCCTCTCGAATTTGGAGTCTAGCCATCAATAACTCTTCTGTAATAGCTAGCCTTCTATCCCTATGGAAGGCCAGAAATGAAGTACTCTTCGAAGATCTCTCAAGAACTCCAGAGGAAACAACAGAGGTAGCAGTTCGAACCTCTTAAGCCTTTAAAGTGGCAACAATAGAGATTGGAGTCAAACCTTAGCAGGCGCAATCGAGACCTTTGGGGGCCAATAGTGCTAAAAATTGGATATGCCCACCTTCCAATCTCTAGAAATTAAATGTCGATGCTGCTAGAAGCGAGGATGGCCAAATTCGGATAGGAGCAGTTATTAGAGATTGGCTAGAAAGGATTGTTGTTGCTGCCACCTAGAAGCTGGAATTTTCCTTACTGCCCTTGGAAGCTGAAGCATTTGCTTGTGTTTTAGGCTTAGAACTAGCCCAAGATTGCTGTTTTTTTCTCTATCATCTTAGAAAATGACTATGAAGTACGGACACTTAATTAAATTGGTGTGTCAACGTGTCGGATACATTTCAAACACGACACTCACCGACACTCGTCCGACATGTGTGTTAAAAGTAGTAAATATTACTATTTCTCAAAACTAAAAGTTAACTTAAATATTTTATATAATTAAAATGACATTAAAAATATTTAAAAATAATAATTTAAATTTTAATATAAATAAAATGTAAAGATATTATTATAATTTTATTAAAAAATACATTATATTTTATATATATGTCGTGTCCCCGTGTCATATGAAAAATTAAGATTGGTGCGTCGACGTGTCGCGTGTCGTGTCGCGTCCCGTGTCCGTTTCCGTGCTTCATACGATAATGATAACGTTGAAGTGATAGAAGCCCTAAACCAGAAGAAGACTCACATAAATTACTTTGGTAGTTTTATTGTTGATTGTCTCCATTTTGCTAGTTTATTTAGATTTATTTCTTTTTTACATGTTAAGAAAAATGGTAATAAAGTAGCTTATAAATTGGCTCAATTAGTCACTTTGTTTCCGGATGGATAGAGTATGTTTAGAGGATACTCCTCCTCAATTTTGGAATCTAGTCTTTTTTGACATTATGGATCCTATTCATGAATGAAGAGTAATGATACAGAATCAATATTAAAAAGCTAATTAGGGAATCAATGAATAAGTGAGCATTTAAAATTATGAATATTATCATTCACATAATATAAAAATTATCATCTATAATTTCTCATTAACTCCATTAGCTCTCAAGTAAAGATTTTTTATACTTTTTCATAAATGATTTGCTACCATTTAGCTGAAAAAAAGAAAAAAGAAAAGAAAGGAGCATAGATAGCTAGCTAGCAATAGTAGTGATAATAAATTAGCATTTTGCTGGCTAAATTAAATATTTTATCTAATTAATTTCGAAATGAAATAGATAGTCAGAGGAAATATAGAGAGTAAGATAGGCATTTGTTTTCTAGTTAAATATTTTCTTCACACTATGCCTATCTATCAATAATTCAATATATACAGCAAATTCAATGTCTTCTACTCTTCTTGGAACCACAAAAATACATAGCCGAAATTTTTTTTCATGTAAAAGGTGTCTAGTCATAGAATCAGATTTATAATAATAATACACAAGCAGCGGTAATATAAGGTACAGAGAGTAAGATAGGCATTTGTTTTCTAGTTAAATATTTTCTTCACACTATGCATATCTATCAATAATTCAATATGCACAGGGAATTCAATGTCTTGTACTCTTCCTAGAACCACAAAAATACATAGTCGGGATTTTTTTTCATGTAAAAGGTGTCTAGTCTTAGAATTAGATTTATAATAATAATACAGCATCAGTATAAGGTTATCTATAGTCATAGATTTATTGTACATATTACAAGGTGTGTCATTCTAGATTATATATATATAACAATAAACCGAAGAAAGAACATTAAACAATAAATTAAGTGAATTATGTCACGTATTTCAATGGGAATATATAGTTTCATGTGTCTTTTTCCTTTTTGAATTGTGTTAGCATATTCTCTGGTTGACAATGGGATAGGAAAAAAAAATGATCATCACGGGTAACTTTCTACTCTCTCTACCTTGCCTCACAAAAGAAAATCGATCATCAATAATTATAGCCATTTATTTTAATTATAAAATTATTTTAGAATATATTAATATTAAAATCTATTGTTAAGATATTTTGATTATCATCAATTATAAAATATTTGAAATACTTCCCAAAGTGATTTTTCATCCCAATTCATCATATATAATTTTAATGTCATGCACTTTTTAATCCTGTTATATAGTATACATTCCCATCAAGTTCAAGTAGCTTTTTCCTCCAAGCACCTCTTTATAAACCAATAGTTTTGCAGTGTACAAACACTATATTCATTAATAATGTGATGATGGTAGGCACAAAATAATGACAACAATAATACACTCTCGCTGCTGCTTATTAATTATTTACATACTGGTAACCAAAATAAATATAGTTTCGGAACTTGAGTAGAAGAGTACACGTGTTCCTTCATAATATAAGAAAAATGAAATAACTGATAATGAGGACATGTAAACAACCTCGTCAACGTGGAGACTCATAGTTTTTTCTTGTTGCCAGCCAAACTCTGGTATAGTTCATCTATTTGCTCCTGTTTAAAGTTGATCAACAATTTTATGAGTACTTTTAACAGGTCATTTAGTGTTCTATTATAGTTGTCACTAATTAGTTAAGAAATCAATTAAAAAAAATTGTTTGGATTTATAAAACATTTTACCATGAAGTGAATCGATTCGGTGGATTACACGTTTAGCCGGTTTTTAAAACTATAGTTTTTAACTGATCTTAATTTTAATTTTTGTAATTTCCTAACTGTTATTTTAATAACGCTCGTTATAAACTATAGAGAACTAGTTAAGCAAAGTACATTGTGAATAAATGAAAAAGAAAAGGGGTATATTTATCAAATTAAATTACATAATAATACTTGAGCAAGTTGTTTCTTTTCTTTTTCAGGGTTGCAGTCACCAAGTCTCTTTCCATGTCAATTAAAAAACTAATAAATAAGTGAGTATCTAAAATTACAAAGATTATCAAGTAAAAGTTTTCTATACTTTTTCATAAATGGATCGCTACCATTTACCGAAAAAAAAAAAAAAACATAGATAGCTAACTAGCAATAGTGATAATGAATTAACATTTTACTGAGAAAATTAAATATTTTATCTAATTAATTCCTAAATGAAATAGATAAATAGATGAAATATAGAGAGTAAGATAGGCATTTGTTTTCTAGTTAAATATTTTTCTTCACAGTATGCCTATCTATCAATAATTCAATATGCACAGCAAATTCAATGTCCTCTACTCTTCTTGGAACCACAAAAAATATATAGTTGAGATTTTTTTTCATGTAAAAGGTGTCTAGTCATAGAGTCAGATTTATAATAGTAATAGATTTATAATAATAATATACAGCAGCAGTAGTATAAGGTTATGTATGGTCATAGATTTATTGTACATATTACAAGGTGTGTCATTCTAGGTCATATATATGAAGTGTAAATTTACAACTGTATTTAATTAGATATTATCATATCATTAAAATTAATTAATTTTTAAATAATTTTTAAAGTTATATAAATACATAAATCTGATTAGATGATTATGTAAAATTTTTTACTCTGTCAGTATATCAAAATTAAATTATATATATATATATATATATATAACAATAAAGCGAAAAAAGAAAATTAAACAATAAATTAAGTGAATTATGTCAAATATTTCAATGGGAATATATAGTTTCATGTTGTTCCTTTTTCAATCGTGTTAGTATATTCTGTGGTTGACAATGGGATAAAAAAAAATTGATCAGGATTGACTTTCTCCTCTCTCTATCTTGCCTCACAAAAGAAAAATTGATCAATAATTATAGCCATTTATTTTAATTATAAAATTATTTTAAAATATATACATATTAAAATTAATTATTAAGATATTTTGATTATCATCGATCATAAAATGTTTGAAGTACTTCAAAAAATAATTTTTCATCCTAATTCAACATATATAATTTTAATGTCATGCACTTTTTAATCTTGTTATATAGTCTAGGTTCCCATCAAGTTCAAGTAGCTTTGTCCTCTGAGCACCTCTTTATAAAACAATAGTTTTCCGGTGTACAAACACTATATTCATTAATCATGTGATGGTAGGCACAAAATAATGATAACAATAATGCTTATTAATTATTTACATGGTGCTAACCAAAATAAATATAGTTTCGGAATTTGAGAAGAAGAGTACACGTCCTCCATAATATATTATCACAAAACAAACAAAAACACAGTTTTTTGGGCTACATATATAAGAAAAATTGAAATAACTGATAATGAGGACATGTAAACTATCTCGTCAACTTGGAGACTCATAGTTTTTTCTTGTAGCCAGCCAAACTCTGGTATAGTTCATCTATTTGCTCCTGTTTAAAGTAGATCAGCAATTTCAGGAGTACTTTTAATAGGCATTTAGTGTTCTATCATAGGTGTCACTGATTAGTTGAGAAATCAATTAAAAAAGAAATTTGTTTGAATTTGCAATATTATAGTTTCTAACAGATTTTTAATTTTTTTTTGTAATTTCCTACCTGTTCTCATTAGATAAACTATAGAGAACTAGGTAAGCAAAGTGCATTGTGAATAAGTGAAAAAAAAAGGGGTATATTTATCAAATTAAATTACCTGATAATACTTGAGCAAGTTGTTTCTTTTCTTTTTCATTGTTGCAGTCACCAAATCTCTTTCCATGTCGAATGGAACTGGGTCCAATATTATTCCTTTGATATGTTCAAAGCCCCTCAACTATTTTGATGAAATAATATTATAAAAAAACTAGTTTTAGAAAACTCAAAAAAGATTATCACAAACCTGTCCATATATTATTTTAAGAATTTGAAGAGTTATTACCTTGTTTCTCTCAGCAGTTGATCTGAGCTCCGATAGCACATGTTTCTTCAATTGATCAAGAGAACAGAGTTTG
>JASCZI010120914.1:0-18286 GCA_036250425.1 Stylosanthes scabra | reverse complement strand
AAAAAAAAAAAAAAAAAAAGAAGAAAGAATTGTGGAAACTTGTGTTAACATGAACAACCTGGCCGAAGATTTCAATATTGGCCTGAGGGTAGTACCAAAGGTGGAAGAGCCTGATATGAAAGAAGCAAAAGATATGCATGAATTAGTTACTAATATATATCTTCATAAAAGCAACCACCTATTTTCGCTTGTAACATGTGTAAATATAATAAAAAAAAATATTAAAATTATCTATAAAAAATTATGTCAAATACAAATACCTATAAAAAAACAAAAAAAATTATCTTGTATATTCAAAATCCTTGATTTGTTTGACATATTTATCCGCATTATAGACAAAAAATATCAGTTTTATATTCCTAATTTTTTCATGAGTAATTTTGTCAACGCATAATTTTTAATGGATAGTCGTAATATTTTACTTATTCTCCAAACCAACAATTTTATTTGCACACCAAAATTAGCCACTAATGTACTATACATATTGATGAAATACAAAGTACACACTAAAAATAAGTTAAACTACACATGTATTTTATATTTCAATATATATTATACATTGATGGCTAATTTAGTGACTGATTTTGGTGTACACCTAGCTTAACCATTTTTAAACATATCACCTACCATTGACTTTGACTTAAACCCTTATCTGATATAACATTTATTATCATAAGTGATCATAATAGACCTGCTGCTACAATAAAAACTAAAAACTTGTCTAGATTCATGTTATGGAGGAAGGGGAAAGAGTAAAAAGAGGTTTTACTTCATTATTGGTATCTCAGCAAGTGGACATGCAAGACCAACAATGCAAGCTAAGGTGAAGCCTAGCCATGTTCTATCAAGAAAAAACCATATGAACTCTGCAGCAGCAAATAATATGTAGGCTTCAATGTTGTCTGCAACTCCAGCTTTGTAAATTTCAGCACTCAATTCTATAAACAGCACCAGCAATCTAACAAAGGACAAAATCCATATATGAAATTCTGTTTTATTTGCTAAATGTTGATAATTTCTTATTTGAGGTAATGGCGTAATGCACACTTATTAGGGAAATTGGTTGGTTGGATTAACATGACTCTTATTAGTCCCTAATAACCAGCTACTTGAGATGGAAACTTTTAATTATGGTCGTGTAGGGTCTAAAATGAGTTCATATCAGTTAATGAAATTAAAGTTGGTATACAACTTGCTAGAGTGGCATCACCTCAGCACTACACTATGGATATATATTTTCTTTTTTTCTTTTTTTTTTGGTTTACATATTTTCTTTTTTTCTGAAAAATAGGAGACATAGTTGGGCTTTTTGAAAACTTAAAAGATCATATTGACTTTCAAGACAAAAATAGGCATTCCCTGACCAAAAAAAAAGACAAAAATAGGCATTCATTACCTTTTCAAATTTTAAACACAAGAGTGATTTTGTCCAAAAAAAAAAAAAAAAACACAAGAGTGATGCAAGATAATTAACATTTTTGTGACTTTGTCCTTTATAATTTAATATTTTTTTTGGTGTCTCTTAATAATTTAATATGTATGTGAACAACATAAGTCAAAAAAAATATATTAAATATAGTTTCTCAAAAAAAGATAAAAAACAAAAAATTAAAAAAAATAGAAAACACTCTTGACACTCGTATAAAAATACGAGTTATTAATTGACTGCGTATTTAAATTACTTTTTAAATTGATGAAATAAAAAAAAGGCCTATTTAATTGTTAAGAAAATAGTAATGTTAAAATAGTATTTATCATGAAGGGTGTAAAACGAAATTATTGAATATATATATATCAGCTAAAAAAGTGTTGTTACCTAGACTTTTCACATAGACTAACCATTGCTAACGTTGCTTCAAATTTCAATTGCTATCTGGTGAGAGACTGCAATTGAAAATGGAAAATCATGCATTCATGCTGACAACATCATGTGTGGTTTATACAATGTATTTAATTATTATTTTAAAAAAAAAAAGAAATTGTATTTATTGCAAGTAGAAGGGATAATGTATGCAAAGATGGGTGGTTGGTACATACATGAATGAAGCAATTGTCTTAGGGAAACTTCCCTCTTGAACCTTGTTGAAGACCCTCTCATCTAGGTACAGTTGAATCAAACCCACGGTGCAGTAAAAAGTCCCCAGTAAGAAAGGAACCTATTAATTTCATCATGTCACAACTGGTAAAAAAACTTATGTACTATCGTGTATAAAAATTAAATTCATATTATATATTATTGAAATTTAATCTATATAATGTCACGTCGGTAACAATAACTCTGTTTTACTGTATACTAATTGTTACATTGAATAGAGAAGATTGTATGGGAAACCCACCCAGATATTAGTGTGGAGTGGACCTATATTAATGGAGGCAGATTGGTAGATGACAAGATTGACCCTTGAGTGAAGGCCATCGAGAAGGGGACCAAGGAAGAATCCAGTGCCAAATAGTGTAACTGCCACGGAAGGCTTCTGTTGTTTGAGAGCAGAGTGACACCGAGCCTTAACAAGAGGGGTACGTGTTGTTGTTGCTGGCACTCTCCGGAGTGTGTTGTAACCCAAAAGAGAAGAAGAGGGACCAGCTGCAACAAGGTATTGCATGCTTCTTATTCTGCTACTGGAATTTTGGATAGCAGAACAACAAACGGGGCTGTCTTCTGTTCTATTACCAGTCCTACCACTTAGTCTTACTTTTGACCTTTTAAGTGCTGAATTTTGTTTTCTAGTAAATGACTTTTTGGTCACCACAAAATATAAAGATCAACTCTCTTTGATACTAGCTTATTAATTTAAGTAATAAGAGTAGAATTAATTGGTATAGTAAGTGATGTATAACTTGACTAAGATATCTTAGATTTAAATTTAAGAAATAGTATAATAATATATTTTTCGGTAATACTGCATGTACATTTATCCATGCATCCATAAAAAAAAAAAAAAACTCTTCTTTTTTTATTGTGACTAACTCCGCCTATGTTACATTTGGGGTACATAGTCGGTCCTAAGCCCGAATAAAGGAGGAGGGTTGTGTTAGGCCTTCGACAGTCAACATAAAAACTAAGTCGAATCTTCATGACATAGATCAAAAACGTTAGTCAAACGAGATCTACATGTAAATGGTCTCTCTATAGACATGATACATGATAGAGCTCAATGGCGTCGTTTGATCCATGTAGCCGACCCCACCTAGTGGGACAAGGCTTTGCTGTAGTTGTTTTTTTATTGCGACTGAAATTTTCTGTACTAAATTTTATTATTTTTGTGCTCAACATTTTTATGCTAGATTTTATTCTTTCTGTGCTTGACCCGTTGCATGGATATGTGCATATCTAGATTTTTTTTTTATAAATTATATAGAGTTTAATTTTGATGCACTAACGGTGTAGAGTTTTATACAATCATCCAATCAGATTCATGCGTTTATATGATTTTAGAAATAATAAGTTTGAAAATTAATTATTTTTTATGATATAATAATACCTGATTGGATGCACGTGTAAAAAATTATGCTTTAACCTTTTTATATTTCGATTATACATGGGCACACATGGCTCACACAAATAAATTTTCTAATTATACTTTTAAGATATACCATAAGAATTTATTTTTTTTAATATCCTAAGAGTGTAAAACATTTTACAAAATTATTTAGTTGAATTTATAGATCTATAAAACATTTTACGTAGTGAGTTAATTTTTTTTTTTAAAAAAAATAAAGTTGACAATGGATCAAAATAAAAACAATCTTGAAACCCAACTCATATTGGTTTTAGTCACCAAAAAAAGAATCTCAAATTGGTTTTGAGGAGACTCATTGTGGAATCTGATTCAAAAGCCAAGCTGGAGCTGCTATCTCAACGAGAAAGCGGAGAAACGTCCAGTGCCCAGAAGCCTTAGTTAGAAGTTAGAACTTAGAAGGGTTATTGAGCTGATGGGAACTGGGAAGGTGTCCCAGCAGATTCGGATTCAGCACCCAAAAAAAAAAAAAAACTTGGATACTATTTTGTTGATGTTAGATGATTACAGAAGGACCGCTTTACCCCGGATAGTTTCCAATTTGTATTCCTCTGTGGGCGTTTTTCGCCCCATTATCTCCCAAAACTAAATTTGAAAATAAATAGTATTCATTTCCGTGTAAGAAACATACCATTTTCTATGCTTATAATAATTCTACACTTCTACTAGTTTGCCCTACTATTACACATTATTTAAAACACAGAATACAACATTAAGAAAGGGTAATATACTCTCTCTCTTTCGGTGGATATAGGTGTAATAGAAAATGCATGATTCTACATCCAAGCATGGCATTTGATCCCCATGAGAAGGGGAAACAAAAAAGAAAAACCAACATCTACATCCTATGAAGCTAATTAACAGGTTTCAACCTGAGATATTAACATAAACTTTCTACAAATAACTAGAATTCACAAGCCTAAACTTAATTACATATACATATCCTAACAGCCTGACAGGGAGATGTCTGATCAGAAGCAACTACCTGAAGATGCCAGTTCCGTGGGACTTCCATGTTCCATTTTTCCCGCCATAAAAGGAATCAATTTGTCTAAACTCACGTTACTGATCGAAAAACTTTTCCGGTCACCATCTGAAGATTAACAAGAAAAAGTTCATGAAATAAATATAAATCAATAGTAGGATTCGTGGTGGTGGTCCACTATACAAGCAAAGGAAGGAGAAGAGTAGGGGGGCGGATTGTAGAAGATCAGATCATTCATTCACATTTATTAGCCAAAATGTGTCAACATAATTGAGCATCGAATGAGTAAGTGGGGTCATGGCATTTAATTGATTCAGCAACCAACACTGTTTTTGCACAAAAATAAAGGGAAATGTTTTCTAGTGTAATTATACTGCTAAAATTAAATGAAATAATAAGTGCCATAATAATGTTGAAGCTCATAAGACATTAGTATATTGGCAATACCTTTAATGCACAAGTGTTAAGATGTAAGTGCAAATGGTATATACTGAAAGGTATAGAACAATAACAAAGTTACACCATTTGATTGCATGGTGCATCAAACACTAAGTTAAACTAGGTCCATCATAGCGTTCTTGGTTCTGCATAATACATAAAAAATCAAATATAATACAAAATATGTATAGTGGATATATGAGCTATAGAAGAATAATGACCAAGTTTTGTGTTTTTGCACAGATCTTACCAGAACTAAAAATCAGATGCCTTTAATTTTCGGGGTCTTTTAGATTGGGCTGGCGAGGATGGTGCTTCTGAAAGGCGTCCAGGTGCCTAAACATATAAGACTCCCAGATCAATAGAAATGAACCACGAAATGGACCAAAAATAAGAAAAAGCGGCAGAGGAAAGAATAGTTGGACAAAACTAATATAGCCACGCACCTTGCGCTTTTGGTCCCTTTTGCCAGTCCTCTCCCCTGAAACGTGCACATTTTAATAAAAGATAGATAAAATTCCAAGCAGAAGTAGATAACATCAGGTCGCAGGTGCACAGATTCATTACCTCCAAAACTTGGGTCCGGAACAAATGCTCGATCCTGCTTACCATGATGAAAATGCTATCAGTCGTTTCAGAATAAAAAAATCAATTTGAGAAAGCGGGGAACAGGCATGGCATGCTTGGAAAATAACAATCCAGAAAACATAGATAAGTACCCCCAAAGACCAAAAAAACCAGATTGCCTACCTTTGGTGTTCCTGGTGTTTCAGTGTAGGACCCTTCACGAAAAGGCAAACCTTCAGCCTCCTTATATTGCAGCTGAAACAAATATCATTAATTCATAAAAAGTAAATCAATGGTACCAGTATTTGGACAAAATCAAGCCAAATTTAACTCCAATAAAGCCTATTGAAAGAAATTTAGAAAGGCCTAAAACATAATCCAACCTTTTGCAGAAACAAATCAGCAAAATTCCCGAAATTAAAGCATTCCATGTAGAAAATTTACTTTCAACAGAATACTATATACCTGCTTTTGAAGATTCAACAACGTTAGTATTTCTTTCCTTAGCTCAAGATGTTCTGCACAAACGGATTTTGTTGGAACCCTTGGTTTCAAGTTGACCTTCAACCACATTTAAAATAACAATCAGTGACTAACACACGTTAGCACTGAAGATTAAAAAAAGAAAGGAATATATCAACAGGATTAAAGTCCAGGGAATATGTACAAACCCCAAGGTCTTGCAAAGTTTGTTCAACCCGTTTGATAGTTCGCAATCCAGCAGTTGAGCTTGCAGCTTGCAACATTTGCTCAAGTGCATAGGTCCTCAGATATACACGAAGCTGAAATATTCTTACCATTAGATTATATAGACATTATTTGGACCACTGATTCAATACGAGGACAAATTTCATAAACTTGATTAAAAGAATCCTTTATATTCCATCATTTTTCAGGGATAAGATGAGAGACGGGAAAGTGGAGCTGGTTTAAGCAGAAAATGGTGAAAAGAAAGAGACAATGTGAATGGAAACTTTCTGTTTAACTTACAATGCGAAGAGAAGCCAGAGTTGATGCATTTTCTGTTGACATTGAAGAAGGCACAGGTATCGATGGATGTTGTGCATTCGACGGAAGTGGAGATACAGTTTCACCTTGGATAGTCCTCTCTGTAACTTCTACACCAGCATTTGAAGCAACAGCCATCTCAGCCTCTTGAGAAACCTAAATATATGATGAATGAGACACTTGATATAATAAATTAAAGGCACAAATGCACGTACAGCATGTGAGTGACTTGGTAATTTCAATGAATTCAGTAGCCTCTATTACATAATAACAAAACACAGAACAGTTAACCTATCACACCCCTTCAGCGATAATTTATTGTTGGTATAAATGATACAAATTACATTTGTTCCCAGCTCTAATTTGGTTCCCGGAGGCCCCCCAAAAAAAGCAGTCACCAGAGATATTCAATTGATACATAAATATGGCAATTAAAATATTAACAAATATTAGAAGTTCATGGTCAGGATTTTAGAAACAATTAATCACAAGACCATAATGAGATGGCCTGAAACATGCAATTAATTCTTGATAGCAATTTCTGCTATCCTCTTATAATCACAGATGTCACAGACAACCAATTTATGAAGAAAAATTACCTTAGCAGATATGCGTGACTGAGCTATTCTTTTTGCTTCAGCAAGAACCTGCATAAAACAATAGCATCAGATAGACAGATATCAAAATTAACTTCATTAGCAACGAAGCAATAACAGTAGGAAAAGGAATAATATAATACTAATTGAAAGGGGGGAAATATCAAGACCTCTTCATCTCTTTGCTCTTGTTGCCTAGTTTGAGAGAGGACCAAGGACATTGCTCGTTTCCGCTCCAAGTCATGTGAAACATTGTATGGTTCCTAAATTGAGGAACAAGAATAAGAATGCTAATGTATAATGCATCTAAAACTTCATTCTCTTTAGAAACAGTCAACTTGGAAGATTAAGGCAGTGTTTTTAAACCAGATCTGAACTGGCCAGTAGGACTGGATTAACCAGGGATTATTCCACTAGTTGGCCAACCCTCCAAACTGGTAGTTCACAAATCAGTATAAAATCATGATCCATGAATTGGTGTATTAGTATTTTGAAGTCAAATATCTCAGCAGAACTTATAAAGCAAACTGTATACTTCCAATAAACTTAGATCTAAATAATAACACACAACAATAGTCACAAATCTAAGAGACCAAAAGAATAGAAATTGCACAAGTTTTATAATCCAATACTAAAACAAAACAAAATAGACATACGAAAAAAGAGAAAAACAATAGACAAATAGAGAAACAGGACAAAAGAAAAAAAAGTATACAAGTGAAAACAAAATGATACAATTCACAGAAAGTTTGACAATCCCATCATAATTTGGAGAAAATTACGAATTCAAAGCATACATGATACAAGTAACGTAGTAAATATTTTGATAAATATCATGCTATAAAAGTAAATATGTTAGACATATATGCTAATACTTTTATTAATTACATTAATACAAATATTCAATAAAAATTACCATGCATGTGACATAGGAGGCATGGTGGTACATTTTATTTCATGTTTTTCTTTAAAAGAGAACAGCTTTAGCGCAACAATAATAAATTATTCATAGGTTTCGCCATACCTTAACAAGCGGATGTGATGCAATGTCCACAGGAGATGGATTCCTAGCAATTAATAAAGCCCGTGATACTACAAAGCCAGGTGAAATAACAGTCCAAAATCAAATTTAAATGTGTCACTTAATATCCGTATATTAAACACTCAGAACTCTAGTGTGTGAATAAAGAAGAATATAAATTATAAGAAAGCAACAGATGATATTAGTTAAGTGAATATTCATACCACTGTAATATCGCTCCTTCAATTCTTCCACAGTCCGAGACGATGGGAACCTATCAGCTATGACAATGAATCGGAGATCGAATCTTTCGCACAATTCAAACAGCTGATCTGTCTCTTCCTTGGTCCACCTCTACATAGATATAATATGATGGAGGAGAGCAACAAATTAACACTTCTTAACAGATATAGATGTAAAGATACTTGTAGAATGTCAACATGTTTCAACTTTCAAAACCATACAGAATTACAGTGGCAGTTAAAAACAAGTAACTTTACAAATGAAACAAATGCAACACAGGTAGGTGAGACTTTAGACATAAGGCCCAGCTATTTGATCACAAGCTGATATATATCCAATGTGTTCTTGCAATACAAGTGATTTCCGAGACCACAATCTCCAAATGATTTAGTAGATAAAATTCTGTTTGTTGTAGCATTAAAAGTGGACATTGATATATATGCAAACTCATACGAATTTTGTATATAACTCAACAAAAATGCAACTTTCACATGATACTTACAGGATCTGTCAAATACTTCTCATATTCCTCATTTGTGTATTTTGTAATGTCAACAGACTGCACCACAGTTTGTAAATAAAAATTAATCATGTAAACAGAGAGAGAAGGCACAAAAATAATTCTTGAAGTGTGAACCTATATTTACCCTGTTATACTTGGCAAAAGAATAGTCACCAGTTGGTGGAACACCATTTACAACTCGGACCTGCAATAAGAATCACATAACATTAACTTTCATACTCAGCCAGTCATGTTTATCCAACATTCCCTTATACTCTCTCCCTCTTCTGTATTCTTACTGCTTGAGGTCAAAATATTTCAAGGGTTGGGGACTCTCAAAGGGATCACGTTGTTAGTTGAGAGAGGTTTGTTGTAAACCAAAAAAGTTAAGAGGTTTGGGCCTGGGTAATTTGGTGTCCAAGAACTAATCATTTGCATAAGTTTCTACTCACTGGTTCAGATGTTTTGAGTCATGTAAATATTCCGTGTGAAACAACAATTTTGCAGTCCTTTGGTATATTTGGTCAGAAAGGAATTATAGGGATTTTAATCATTCCTTTATTTCTATTGTTTTTATTCAGAATAAGGTTACCCTTTTTTGCTTCTCTTCTGTGATCAGCACATTATCTAATAGAGTAAGTTAGGAGAAGCTGTAGTGACTCTAAGTTCATTTAGAGTAGAATCGAGGCAGTGAAACCACCTTCGACAGCTAGGATAGATCAACAACAAACATTCCAATGTATTTCAGGTTGTAAGCTGAAAACTGTTAAGCTATAATTCAGTTAATCATAATCAGAAAACTCCCTCTCACTCTCCTCCTATTTATTTATTCACAATGTTCGTTTAGTTAGCATTCAAAAGGATTGGATCTCCTCATTAGATAGTCCAAACAGCTAGGTCGTTTTTTTTTTTTTCACCAAAGATATGTTAGGAGAGAGGCTCGAACTCGAGACCTCTATTAGGGGAGGGAACAAATGCCACTTGAGCTACACCTCATTGGCATAATGAGGAGAGTGGGGTTCGAACCCTGTACGTGAGGGATGTAGAAGAGCTCAATTGAGCTAGGTCTTAGCGACATATTTTGTATCTATTGTATGGAAATTTCATCCTGTTTCATATAATTCTTTTTCTTCTGTTTAAGGGAAAAAAAAAAAAAGCTTAGAATAAATAAAATTTCAGCGTGACCGAAGAATGTACCCAATGATAAAGATGAAGATTATCTTTACGAGCAGAACTGGTGAAACCAAGCCACTGCCAAGCAACCTGAACATAGAAAAAAGAACTCAAATGTTAATAATGACTTAAAACTGCCAGTCAAAGATGCCTTAAGATTAATCTTTTGACAGCATATCACGTTTGGAAATTGGCCTCTCTCAAAAGATTCTTAAGCATTACTTTATAGACTTAGAAACACACACGAATAAATAATAAATTCCTCAAACTAAATGCCTTTATTTGTTTACTATCTCAGAACAATGACGACACACATACATAGACATGCATATACACGGGACAAAGGTCCATGTGAATACATATAGTCTATTTGGTTGTACTAATAAGAAGAAATAAACACATTCGTCATTAAAAACAAATTTTACCCCTAATAAGGAGGAAGTTATTGGTGAAGGTAATAAAAATAGAAAGTGAAGTTTTAAAAATTTTGAAGGAACAAAAATTGTAATAAAAATCTGTATCTCATGTCTAATATTTGTGTCTCATCTCCATTGTCATTGTCACTGAAAAACCAAAGTCCGGCAGATATTTTTTCTACAAATCTCTCTCTCTCTCTCTCCCTTCAGGAGTCCATGGACATCCAAATCAATTAGAGAATTACTACATAATTTTTGTTTTCAAATGGAGTGGTGCATATTTGCAAATGGACATCCAATAATTATATTTGTTGATCCATTAACCACTCATTACGCAACCCTAAACAAATCCATTATAACTATCATTATAATTGGATGGGTTCGACGGACTCATAATTTCATATACAGATAAACTAGATGAATGATGGATTGACAGGTCTCAATCCATAATAAAACTTTCAGCAAACTAACAAGTACTGTAAAGATATGTTACTCTAGCATAGCTACCTATTCAGCTGCTAAACAAAACTATTGATGAGTAATTAAAGTACAGTGGAGACTGGAGATCATCCCT
This sequence comes from Stylosanthes scabra, assembly GCA_036250425.1. Taxonomy (NCBI): domain Eukaryota; kingdom Viridiplantae; phylum Streptophyta; class Magnoliopsida; order Fabales; family Fabaceae; genus Stylosanthes; species Stylosanthes scabra. The sequence continues at coordinate 7,245 of JASCZI010120914.1, read as the reverse complement.
TCTTGCAATTAATAACATTTCTTCTCCATCCAAGAAAAAGGGACAACAGGTTAAGCACCTAATCGATGATTATGTTTGTATGCTTCACTACTTAATGCATTTGCAAGAGAACCTTGTGAAAGTGAGCAAGTTCTAAAACTTGAACTCTTCCTAGTTCAACTCAAACTAACCAAGTATATTTCTAGGTATTTCAGATGTAGAAGATAAGTTAAACCTTTTCGTCTGATGGAGGCTTTTTTTTCAATTGAGATGAATCAAGAGCAGGCATAAGAGGAGCCAATCCACCAGTGAGCGCATAAACCTAAGAAACATTAAACAATAGTTAAGAAGAGAAGAAGAAGAAGAAAGAAAAGTGTTGAATTGGAAAACCCTAGGTGGAAAATAGAAAGGGGAATGTGATGAACACACCTCGCGGGAAATTCCATCAGGTTTTCTGTGAGACTCTTTGGGAGGTCGAGACTTCTTGTCCTGAGGAGGGAACGAATTCTTGGGCAATCCCAAGATGTCTTTGGCATCCATTGCAAAATGCTGAGTTGCTCCTCCGTTACACTCCTCGGAGTTGTCGCTGCTCCACCATTCGCTGGAGGAAGCTCCACTGCGCTTGTGTGGAGTGAGGATGAGGAGCGGAAAAACGAAAAGCAAAAAGCCAAAACGGGCCTCAAGTTTTGTAAGTTTGTTATTTTATGAGTTTTTGGTCATGGATTGGGCCATGCATGCCCAATACAGATCCACAAACAACAACAGCACCCAAACACTACTAAGGACCAGGTCCAAAAAAAATTACCAAGGACAAATATATGTATGCGTTTTTTTTTATTTTAATGCCCCCGGATTTTCTTTTATGGTCTGCATTGTTTGGACCTTGGTTTGGAACTTTCTTTTCATTTGTGTGTTGTCTATAGGGTTAGTGATCAAACGAGTGGTTAGTTTTGTCCCAAAAAAAAATGAACAGTTAGTAAAAAAAACGTTTTATCCACCATGCAACTCCTTAAAAAATTAAAAATTAATCATATTTATCTTTACGACTCCATTAATACTTTTTATTAGCGATTAGTCAAATAGAACTTTAAATAACATACCTATATCTAAAAATAACGTTTTGTTCGATAAGAGTTGTTTGAGCAAAATCTTTCAACTTTTATATTTACAATAATTATGGTGTTTTTTTTTTTTTCAGACAACTTTTATGATTCAAAGCAGCGTTGTTTTTAAAGTGTCCATATGTCACTTATGTGGACAATCTTTAACGAAAATTGTTAATAAAATGACAGAAGGACGAATATAATTAATTTTTAATATTTTAGAAACTAATTTGATTAATAAAAATTTTTGGGTAAAAGTATCGTTTTTGTGTAGTGTTATTATTATTATTCTAACTCAATTTCAAAACAGTATGAACATATATAAATAGAACGTTTTAAACGTTAAGAACTAGTTTGACCATTAATCTATCTGTTGTTGGTGTATTTATTAAAAATGACTTAAACAACACATATATTTAAACACAAATACACAGTGGCTGATTTTGGTGTACAAATAATATTTTGATGAAAGAATTTTAACCCATTAAAATGTTAAATATACTTGTTAAGAGAACCATTATCAAAACAAACAACAACATAAGTAGATTGTTGATACAATCTTCTGCCTTATTCTCGGTATCACAGAGAATTTAACGTTAAACAAATACTTAATTTAGACCGAGTGTCATATCAAAATTTATCGGTGAAAAAGTTATGAAAGCTTCGAGTAGTTATAAAATAATGGAGGCAAGAAAAGTCTCTCATCAAGTGATTAGTATAATAATATCTATTATCTATTAGTGTGATGGATCCCTTTGCACCTTTATGTCGTCACAAATAAGTGGACCATGAATGAACCTCCATTTGCAGGCCTCAAGACAAGATAGTTTATTACATACATTATATAAATAAAAAATAAATAAATAAATAAATTAAAGAAAAGGTTTGAAGTGCCGGAATGAGATGAAGAACACAAATTCCACAATGGCAGCTATATGTCTGTCACTCTTGACTTGTTGATTCAATTTGGCACTACAATCCACTCAACAAGACACAACAGCAAAACTACAAAGCTGACTCATCTTCTATATTTTATATACATTTCTCCTCTTACCCAAATAATCGAATCTTAATCCCTTCATTTCTATATATCACATTTGTCTCTTAATTTCATCTCCTGCTGTCTATTCTATGTTGTCTATCTGTCATATATTGTCCTTCAATATAACAAACATAATCTGTGTTTTCAGGAAGGTATTTAAGAATTTGATAAAGGAGATAAATTTCTTAAAAATGTTTAACATATACTTTTTTTTTTCTTTTAGTTATACTAAGGAGAGAATTAAACCCATAAACAAATGTCAATCTCTCTCTATCCCGGCGGTAATGAAGTGTGTCACAAAATTCAAAGACCCAAATTCGAAATATAATTTAAATGGTGATTTTTTAAATTTTATAATAAATTTATTAGGGTCCGAAATTCGATAATGATAGAAAAAAAAAGGTGATTTATTAATTAAATGGGTGAGTGTAGAAAGTGTGCGAGTTTGTGATGTCCTTCGGAGAAAAAAAAAGCGTGGACAAATATAACATTATTCTGAGTTGTTATGATGAATATTAATATGAATGGCAAAGCATTCAATTAAAGGCATATAATTATAGGAAAAATTTTAAGTATATTGATACACCGATATACCTATAATTTCTAACCGTTGATTTTAATTAAAAGAAAATGAAAAATATATATAAATTAAAATCAATGGTTAAAGATTACAGATATACCGATGTACTGATATACCTGAAAACTTTCCATAATTATATATTTCCTATATATATATCAACAATTTAATATAATAAATATCCCTAATCCGCACAAATTAAACATTAGTTTACGTCCGTAAGCAATTGTATGTATTGTTATCTTAACAACTTTTTTGTTTCTTATAAATAAAAGACATGAATTATAGAACAAATTCGTTTATGATGTATGATATATAATACCTTCCCGTAAATACGTTAGAAGCATAAAGCAAGGTAGAAAATAGAGAAAGGCCAGGTTTCAAGTATTTTGCAAAAAAATAATAATAATAATAATAATAATAATAATAATAATAATAATAGAAACACTAAAAATCAATAAATATATATTATTTAATTTAATTTAACATGATTTTAATATATGGGTACACTACAATAAAATCGCAAGATAGCGGCGGTTATTTTGCGGCGGTTGAGCTGAACCGCTGCGATATTCCAAATCACAGCGGCGATTACACGGCGGATAACAAATTGTTGGCGTTTAGCGGCGATTCGGAATCGCCGCTAAATCATACCATATTGCGGCGGTTATTATCTATTGATAACCGCCACAAAAAGGAAACAGACTCTTGTTTTTGTGGCGGTTTCCTTTTAGACCGCCTCGAAACATAGCATTTTGCGGCAGTTCCCCTCTAAACCGCTGCAAAACGATTTTGTGTAATAAATAATGTCATGACTTTGTTTAGATGCGTTTTTTAACATTATTATCAAATATACTCACTGATAACACATCATTACGGTTTAATTAACGACTTGTTGATAACATTAATTAAGTCATTCGGATTATTACATGTATTTGTTAACACAATAATTCGTTGTAAATAAGTGGTTCTGGAAATCAAGTGATTTATGTCGATTCGTGGTAAATAGAAGACTATTTTGATGTCAAGTTAAGCTTTATTTAGGTGCAATTTTTAATACTATTTAAGAGAAAAATAATGTTCCATTTAGCATTGAAATAAATCACTTTGTTTAACTTGGTTGGCCAAAACCACTTGTTCAAATAGCGTTACCCTTTTTAAAGAATATGTCTGAAGATGCTTCTGAAATAAGTTAAAAATAGTGCAAATTTGAAACCTAATTTGATCAATTAATGGTATCATTTACATACTCAAAGTGTCCTCAAATTAACACTATGGTACGACACCATGAGATAATTCAAAATAAAAAAAATCATCGATAATGATTTTTGTTTCATAAATAAAGCTCAAAAAGCATAAATATTAATAACTTAAAAATAAAATATTCCCTAAATAATATTTGATAAAATTGAAGTCTCTATCCAATTACTATTTGTTGCATGCATGACCATTCAGATATCTCCAATGAGAATAACTATGCAATTTAAAATGAACATGTGTATAGCGCAGCATCTACCACTTGTCATCTGGAGTGTCGGTTTTAACCGTTGAAAAATACAGTGCGAGGAATTTTTCACTATCACGTTTCAGACGTTCTGACATGGGATCTTCAAACCTTGGTTCTTCATTAAGATCAAAATTCCTATGTGAAACATTTGCTGAATCTTGTATCATAGGAGCTTTTCCTTTTTCTTTTGGTTTCTATAATATTCATTTCTTCTCGATGTGCGATGTCAAGTTCCACAAGTTGATTGTTACCAAGACAGGACTACATATTTATAACATGTTATCGACTGTATTTAAAACTGTGTACATCATTTTCCATTTAAAAAAAATAAGTCTAGATGAATGAGTCTACATACCATTAATTCAGTGAGAATTTGCTTTGAGGTCTTATCATAAGGATATGTAACAAATTTGGAGGGATACTAGGGGGAGACTTTTTCACAGGTTCTATGATGAAACAAAGAGCTTGGATAAAAATGTTGAGCATCGCTGCCCACGGGGGATTAACCCGGACCACTGGAGAGCGTTCCTTAAATATCGACTAGATGAAGACACGCTGGTAAGTTGTCCGATTCATGCTTTTAGTAACTGATGTTTCTTTCAACAAATTCATACTCGATCATACATAGATTTATTTTCTTCAATTTAGATCGTAGTGTCATTGTATTATAATTAAGTAATTATATGATTTGTTCATGATTGAAAAACAGAAGAAATGCAGAACGAATACTGCAAATTGTGCAAAGCAATTATACACTCATGTTGGGGGTTCGAAAACTTTGGCTAGGCGAACCGAAGAATAAGTAATAAATCTTTTGCAAATTAGCGGGATAAATAACTATATAATCACAAATCGTTTATAGTTTTGCTTTAAGTTTCCCGCTAAATGCATGTAACTCTTAAATGTATTTTGTGAAATTTATCCTTTAGTAGAGGAGAGATATGGACTATATAGTATACAAGAAAAGGGATGGGTCGTACATAAATGAATATGCACAAGCCGTCGGTGCAAGTGTTGCAATCCCTATGCTTGTTCATAAGTATTTGCTCATCATGGTTGCTTGTGTAGTGCTTGACACTTGACATATTTTGTGTACTATGAATTTGTGAATTCTCATATATTACATTTGTGAAACTTTAAATAATTAGTATGATCAACTGGTGTATTCAAAACAAGGTTGGAGCTTATTTAAATGTGATCACAAATATGTTATTGATATTATTATTTGCTGGTAAATTTATTTGGTTACATTACTCTGTATTACGTTTGTATGAATATAGTGAGTTTTATGTTTGTAGGAAGCTATTGTGGAAATAGAGAGTAAGGACGCATCCACAAAGGAGCTTTCTCAAAATGATTCACTTGCACAAATGCTAGGAAAGGAGCATCCGTGATGAGTTCGTGGTTTAGGTTCTGGACCAAGCCCAACTCAACTCTTTGGACATACATCACAACCGTCCAGCCATGAGGTGCAGATACACGAGTATCAAAAGCAAATAGCTGCATTAGAGGCTCAGGCAGCAGAAGCGGAGAAGAAGAGCAAAACAATGGAGCATCTAATTAGATTTCTTGTGCAACAGCAAGGAGGTGACTTGCCACCTGAAATCGTTGCTGAAATGAATGCTTTAGGAAATGGCGCGACTACTTCAGATGCCAGTCCCTCTTTCGAGACACCCGAGCTCTAGTCACCCCATGAGATTTTAGATAGTAGCTCATAGAAATGAACTCTCAAAGTTCTATTTAGTTTCTGAATTTTATTTTGACATTAAGTATTCATTTTGTCTATATGGTAGAGAATACTATGGATTATATACTCTATTGGTATCCTTGTTTATATTATTATATTAGTTTTGCATATTCTTGTTATTTTAAATTTTGTTACAGTTAAATTGTTTTTATTATTTAATCACTAATTTATTAATTGGTTCAAAAATTAAGTTTTCAATTGTACAAGATAAAAAAGAGTAGAGTAGAAATTGTTGGTTATGTAAGAATAATAAAAAAAAAGGGCAATGAAAATCTGCAGTTAGATGGTTTGTCAGTTTAAATTTCATATGGCGGCGGCGGCTCAACAACCGCCGCAAAACGAAAACATTAATTTTTGAAGTTTTCATTTAGCTGCGGTTATGGAACCGCCAATAAACGTATGATTCGTCCGCCGATGTACATACAGCGGCGGTTTGTGAACCGCCTCGAAACCAGGAAGCATAAGGGGCGGTTGTGCCAACGGTTACAAAAACCACCGCTAAACTGTTACCGGCGGCCGTATAGGCGTCGGTTCCTGCTAATTGGGATCTCAAACCGCCGCTATCGATATATTTGGTATTCTAACAATATTCTATATAAATAACATATTTTTAGCATATAAGTGATACAATTGCTAATATTTTTGTTACGACCAACAAGAACTTGAAATAATCGTCACTATAAAAGCTAGCTCGTGTGGTGAGAAAATTTAAACCCTATAAAGCTTTTTTCTAGATGTTTGCCCTCCATTGTGAGACTTATAATAATATATTTCTAATAATTTCAGTCATCAATCAAAATCAACATCTTACAAAATATTGTTTAGAATATTTGAAAATTTTCTCATATCATATTATGTGAGCAAAGTGAAAATAAAGCGAGTTAGAGTCTTGTTAGAGATTTGTGATGTAAGATCCATGAAGTTTTAGAGAGCGGACCAACGACATTTTCACAAATAATGTTTCATGCCCAAATAAAAATTATTCTTACATTCCTGCTAGTTATTAAATTGAATGCCCTTTATTTATTATATCCCGTAACTGAAAACAATTATAATAAACAAAGAATAAATAAATAATAGAGTATGGAACGCCAACAACTCTAGCCTGTTTTAATTAAGGTGAACTTGTTTTTTGGACGGCTAAATAACTTTCTATTCTATTGAAGTCAAATATATATTGTATATTATATTTTTCTTTCAAATTGAAAAATGATAACTGTACTGTAGGCATTTATTTAGAGAATAATTTTATATATATATATATATATATATATATATATATATATATAT
>JASCZI010120913.1:83237-105006 GCA_036250425.1 Stylosanthes scabra | reverse complement strand
ATATATATATATATATATATATATATATATATATATATATATATATATATATATCGATTTTTTTTTTATATAAATTAGTTATATTCATTATTTTCAAAAAAATTAAACTAACTTTACTTACTAAAATCATATTTTGTTTGAAGGTTATGTTGCATGTCGGTGTAACCCTATCCGATCTGGATTATATCAAAGAAGTCTTGTCCGATCTGATGGTAACACCCCCTCCAATCTGCCTTTACTCGGCCAGGCTTACTCCAATCTGGTGCCATACTCCAACGGTTTAAAGAACCAAGCTTTTCTATAAAACCACTTCAATTCACAAATAATTTGCACCATCCTTTTCTTCTTTTCTCCTCTCTACTCTTCTAAATGCCCCACATAGGACAGCTTTAAACCAAAATACGTTTATTCTTCATCTTTGGCCATGTCGATCATTAGGACCTAGTATGTATAACTCCTAATAATTGATGACAAATGACTTCCATGCTTCGTTTATGGTAATAATCCTCACACCCAGTCATACATTCACTGACAGGATCACCACTAATTGACAGATCCCAGCTAATAGCACCCATCTTGCAAAGTGATCGTTGTCTCGCCACAAGGCAGATGAAACGTGTGTGACTCGGTCGCCATCTCTTGACCAGCACAAAAACCAGCACATAATCATAATCAAACAATCTCATATAGGCCACATATTCAAATCATGTGTGTCTCAAAAGTGGCCTGGCAAGCTCGCTCGGAGACTCAACAACATGTTGTCTTGTATGCAAGACTCTCTGCGACAACAAAAAAAAGTTTGCAATATTCTTGTAATCTAGTTCAAATAAGTTTAAAATCTAACCAAAAAATTAGGTAAATAAGAAAAGAACTATAGTGAGTGTTCTAGCCTTCCCGCAATATGATCCACCATGTCGTGTCTATACATGGTTTCCTCGTATCCTCAATTCATTCGGGTCCTCCATCTATGTTAACAACAATGAAATTGTTTAGATAAACTGCACTAACTTCACTCTAGCATATGCATATCTAAAATTATTAAAATTGTTCTAAAATTAATATTTAAAAAAATATATATACTACTAATACAAATACTCCAACCGTAAATTTAAATAAATTGTTCTATTAACATAAAATTATTCTAACATTATTGTTTTAAAAAATATTACTGCCCTAATCTAAATATGTATCATTTCTAGCCTATATAAAGTTTAGATATTAAACTAACTAAATGCTAAATATAATTTAAACAATTAAATTAAATTAAAAGAAAAAATATTTAAAATTCATATTTAAATAAAATATAACTACCCTTTTTTTTTCAGCATCGTATCCTAAACATACTCAACTATAAAATTAAATTCTACAAACTAATTTAATGTCATAAAAAAAATAATAATAAGAAACTAACCTGGTGGTGGGCAAGAGAGATTGTTAGAAAGATGTGGGCATGAAGATCCGACCAGACCTATTTGATCTGGGTCTAAACCCAAAACAGTAAATAATGTTGAATTTATTTTAATTGGGAGTTAAAGATTTTAATTATTTTATATTAGGAAAAAGACCTATATATATGCCTTATTTAAATGAAGTTTTTTTTTAAAAAAATGGTATGGGAATTTTAATTATGTAATCAATATTACAACAAAATAGTATTGTCGTTACGGTTCTTTTACTGCATAATGACGATTTTTTTTGGTGTAGCTATATATCTAATTTGGTGTAGTGCAAAAACCATGGATAATATACATTTGCATGTTTTTTATTTAATTTTTCTGGGGCCATATATATACATATGATCTAACTTTTGGTTTTATGAACTTTGAAGCAACATACTATATATGTCCTTTTTGTTTCCGCCTTCGTTATTGAACTGTATAAAGTAATTGATTAGATTCCACACACATATAAGTAATGGTTTCATGTACTGCATGTCATTGTCTTATAATTATATAAATTGATATTATAGTTACCAATAATTTACTGTATTTGTCTGAATAAAATAGTTTAATTTGCACTTATCATACATAGGGTAATCCTTAATTAAGTTGAGAGAATAGTAATAATAATTTCATTATAGTGGAAGAGGGGTATGATGATAATAAACACAATTATATATAATGGAGTCTTTTCAGGTAAGCTAGCTTCTAAATTCTAATACGTGGTAGAACCATATATATTCATATATATAGCAGTCATAGATATAGATACGAATTTCTCAACTTTCATGTGTACACCATTGACTGTTCACCAATTTCACCAAACTTCTTCTAATTAATTACAAATTAAAAATTATTGCCAATTATTACTTTTACTTCTTTATACATATACCTTGAGAGAGAGACCAAAGAGATCGATAGAGTTAGTTTTGGTAGTACCCTAACTTAGAATATTCATGTACTTGCATATGCTTGCAAAACATTATAATATATATATTTAATTTGTGTATGAGAATAATTGTTTCAGTTGTGTTAGTCTCTCCTAACACAATAAGGTAGATAACTCATCAAACAAATGAACATAACTACCAAATGGATAGCACACCCTTCATCCTTAATTATATATGGTTACATACAATCACTACTACTTTATTTCTATTCCAACTAATTAACTAACAAATTAAATTGCAAAACATGGTCAAAATTGGATGGTTATTATGCTTGAGAGTTGAAGCTTCATCAACTGAAATATATCCACATATGCAACAATTAATATATAGTTGATCTACTAAGTACTCTTTAATGGCCCTATTTGGTGAATTGTTTAGGAAAGAATTTTGAGGACTACTTCAACAACTAGTTAGGAAGCCTAAGAATTTGACAGAATTTAATATGTAGAAGTTCTAATTAGTTTTGAATAATTAAATATTTTTAAAAATTTAAATCATCTTACGACATGTATAAATTTATTATTTTTGTCCTTAAATTTATATATTAAAAATAATTTTTTTTCACCGGATTAAGTAGTCAAGTGTAGGGAAAAAATAAAAGAAAAGAAATTAAAAAAGAAGCAGTAATTGAGTTTAAATAATTAAATTAAATATATAAATAAGACCATTAATATTAGCGCTGCTATAACTTTCTAAGTAGATGTTTTCCTATGCTTGGTTCAGATGTTTTATATGATTGATGCAGTCACCTATAATTGGAAGAAGGGTTTCTTTTTTGGTAGGTAATATATATCTACCTGTCAACTTATGTACAATAATAATCTGTTGAAAACTAACTCTTTTTTCTTTTTCTTTCCAAATTAATATTCCATGGAAATTACTATTTCATGACCATGACCCCTCCACCCCAGAATAATAATGGTACACCCTCTTATCTTACTTTAAACCCCTCCTTCATTTCAAATGATTCCAATTTTGAGGAGGTTATTACTTGATTTAGCATGTAATGTCATCCCACATATATATATATATATATATATATATATATGAGTAATGTAAGATTTTTTTAACTTATACTCATCAATAGTCACTAAATTTATATCTTATTAAATATAAAAATTTTATTTTTTGATGAGACATTAATAACTTTTAAATTAATATAAATCTAGTTAATTAAGAGTATAAGTCATAAATATATCTCATATTATATATATATATATATATATATATATATATATATATATGAATACAAATATACAATTGATATTGTATGATTTACTTTGAGTGCAAGTGCAACTCATAATATAAGCTTATGGGCATTAGGTACAGGACATGGATGTAAATGTACTTATTATTTTAGGGCAGCATCATCAGGTTTACATGTTCATTAGGTCACTTGATACTTGATGGAATATTACACCTTAGCTTCAATAAATTTCTCATAGATCACAACAAATTAAATTATTATTACTTAAAGTTATATTACGTGTGTAGCTAGGTATTGAAGCAACTTTTTGCATGTAATTTAGAATATAAAATTTGGTACATTAATATCTAATTATATTAAGTGATATTTAATTAAATTAAAATAATAATAAAAAGTACCTAAATTTAGTGAGGTATCTACAAGCATCACCAACAAGAAACATGATCCTTAGCTTCCTTAGATAATGGATAATGAACTTAACAAAAATCTTTATTAAGATGCTATTAAAGTAGTGATGAGATGAGAAAAATATTTGGGAAACAGTAAATTTTTTTGTTTAAAATTATTATATTTTATATTATTTAATTATCACTTACTTTATTTTGTATTTAATAATCACTGCTTAATAAATAGTTGAATAACATTAGATATAATAAATATATAATTATAGATATTATTTACATAAAATTATAATTATTAAATTAAATTAAATAAGTTTAACTTTTTAATTAAAAATATATTAAAAAAGAAGCTCGAATTCAAGAATTATGTTAACGGAGGAAGACAAATGTCATTTATGTTATACCTTATTGACAAGTAGTGTTTATCTCTGTAGCATTAGGGAAATTTATTTGTGAATAGCATGTGGATCATGATTAATAAACTTCCAATATGACCCCATATCTTTCGACTTAAGTGTAGTATTGATGCAATGAGCCCCCTCATTAGTCTCCATAAGATGATGATTACAATTGCAACATTTTTGTCACATATATATGATTTAGACACATGAAAGCCTTATATTCCTTTGTAACGACTCCATCTAAGATGACAATTCTGAAAAAAAATGGTTTATACAATCTTCTCAATCACTCAATGGCTAATTGACTATATGTATATGTAACACTAGTGATATAATCACTAAGATATTATTATTATTCCCATAATCAATTTTCTCCAAACATATAATTTTCCAAGTTAGGAATTTGGAATTGAACTCTATGTATAAATGCCACGTTGGAGCGCAAAGCGCAAAATAAGGGATATTATTCATGAGTTCACCATTATTTCATGTGGCATTTTCTTATTATTCTTGCTCATGTGGCTATAGTCGTCAAAATTTTTATTATGCTAATAATAATACAAATGAGAGTGTAGTAGAAACATGTATTATAGTTACTTATTTTAATGGGACTTTTCCTAATTCCTGTCACATTATGACCCAAACAAACCCCAAGTTAATCACTTTATCTTTGACTGAAAGTTGATAATAATGCAGATTAATGGGCCTACTTATTGTTATCTATTGCCATCCAATTACATTAAAAAGTAAACACGTTTTGTTTTTAACTTTTTGTTTTGCAATCCGCAAAAGAATGAATGAAAATGAATGATAACAAAGAACCTTTCATTGTGTTTGTTATTTCCACTCAATGTATGTAGCTAGTAACTATTAGGAGACCTATTCTTGAATCTTGACTCTCTAGTTTATATAAGACGAGCATTAGGAATTGTGAAGGTTTGCGAAAATCCGGAAAGATCATTGAACTGTAGAATAACTAATTCAATAATTTAAAAGTTTAATTAATATCAAATAGAAATCGAAGTATTTTATTTAAATATATAATAAAATAATTTAAAAAAATATTATATACAATTATTTAAAATACAATATTTTTTATTTTTATTAAAAAAACTAGTTTTTCTGTTAAAAATCATTCCAAATTAATCGATTTATCGCTTTATCACGAATTTGATCGATTTTTAATCGATTTTCTACCAATCATTTTTCACTTGAATCGGACCAATCAAAGGATTGGTTCTAATTTTTTGGATCTAACTGTTCAGTCTGGTCCAATTCTAGGAACAATGGAAATTATAAAGCATAAAAAAAGACCTGAATTGATTTTCAAGTAATTTTTTTCCAACAACATTTTACTTTTAAAAAGCCTGCAATAATAATTTTCTTAAGACAACTGGATTTTTTTGTCATTTTGAAGGATATTAATTAATTTATCTTATAATGATTTTATTTTTATCTTAATTATCTTATAATAAAATTTATTAAATATTAATTTATCTAACATACTTATTAAAATTTTGAACCAAAATGATATAGAGACCAATTTGTCAATGTATTTTTTTTGTTGAACAAGTTATTTTGAATTTAGATGTTCTAAATGAAAATATTGGTAAATTGATCAAGTGAATGATTAACCGGTATTAAATTCATAACTTTTATTATATATAAATGAGTATATATCAATTTTGGTCTTCGAAAAATTATAAATCAAATATATTAATCTCCTATTAAAATTAATTATCTTTTAGTCTCTAATTTTTTATTTCATAAGTCAAATTAGTCCTCAAAATATAATTGGACTTATATTTTTAGAGACTAATTTGATTTATAAAATAAAAATTAGAGACTAAAAAATAATTAATTTTAGTTATGATCTAACAATGTATATATACTCTATATTTCTTTTGGTGTCTTGGATATATACTCCAAACAAATCTTACTAACTTAAATTTTTTTTGTTTTTTTAGAACATGTTACTAACTTAATTTAAAGATGATTAACCCTTCACTTAGTTACCTTACCAAATTTCTGGAGGATCTTGATCCAGTTATTTTGATACTAGACATTAGACAATTTCGTTTTCCAATATTTTCAGTAGCCATCGGATTTTTTTTTTCACAAGAAAAATATTTGGGCCACATGTCGAGAACTTTGGGCCTAAGAATTTCGGAAAACTTCCCTGTCCAAAATTTCTCAACCAAAAAAAAAAAGAAAAACCAAGAAAATAGGCATAACATTTCCATTCTTCTCGTTGTCACACTGCAACTCTGATTCTTCTTTTCACGACCAATCTCAATCTTATTTTCACTCTCCGTCGTCCTTGCTCGTTGCTCCGTCGTCGTCTCTGATCTGGAATGGAGCCTCTGCTTCAGGTAAGATTTCATTTTTATTTTTTTTGATCCTTTCTTTTGTTCTGTTTGATTATTTGCGATTGCAAATTCTGTTTTTTTTGTTGTTTTTACTCTGATTATTTAGGGTTTTTTTTTCTTCTTGCAAATTTTGAGTAGTCTCTGTTATTTCTATTTGAGGCATATGCATGTGTATATTTGAATTGAATCTTGGTTTATGTTCCAAGGCATGTTAGAAAAATTTATACTTTATTTGATGCTTGCTCAGTATATATCAAATTAATAAATATTAATAGTTATCACGTGTTATATGCAAGAATCATGTTATTTGATTTTTTACTTCTTATTTACACTCTTTTCTTGTTTGATATCCGGTTAAAAGAAAATTGGTTCAGGAAATAATGTTGTAATCACAATTTAATATTTGAGTTTTAACTTCTAAACACATATTTTGTTGTTGTGTTATGTTTTTCAAACACAAAACAAAGATCAAAGCTCACATGTTATTACACACTTTTTTATTTTTCTTGATTCTGTTTCATGTTGTTTGGTTGATTGTTGGAACACTATCGCCGGTTTTGGCTCTGGAATGTTAATTAAAAAAATTTTGGGACATAATAACCTGCAGTTTGATGTTAGTGAGAACATTGGTGAATAATTACAAGAGTTCTCTAACTCTAAAGACAGTTGAAGCATTGATTTGTATAGGAAATTGGCTCCAAAACTCTCCAAAGGTTGTTCTTGAGGAGCTCATTGAGGATTTGGAGAAGTTGGAGTTAGGTATGGTCATTAATAATCAATAATTGAGTCTGATTGAATACATGTTTCCTGCCATGGCATGAGTTGGCTTTAGTTAGAAAACCAAACCAAACCGAATAATTTATGTAAAATTGGATCGGATGGTTTTTCCTCCATTAATTTATTATCGTTTTGGCTTGGCATTGAATTTTTGTATAAATGGAAAGGATAAAATTTTGTGAAGGGTTAAAGTGAAAGGCATATTTTTGTGGTGATTATCTTGTTTTATTTGTGTGCTAATGCATGTTCCATTTGATTTGTAACTTCTAACATTTCTATGTTGGTGGAGTGGTGGTGACAATGGTTATGGTGGCTATGGAGACTATACAAGTCTTGTTAAAATTAAAGTCACGTTTTTTTAATATTTTGGTAAGACTTATTAAAAAAAAATAAATTAAAAAGCGTCTTTAAATAGTAAAAAAACATTATTTTAAGTTTAGTAACGCTGTTTAAGACATGGTATCTACCATCGCATAGACACTATAGCATGCACCACCTATGTTTGCATATCAATATATATATATATAAACTTTAAAAGTATATGTTTGATCATATAATTTGACTGTGTATTGAGTTAATGGACTTTGGTAAAATATCATGCTTATGGTTGGGGTTTTTTATTTGATAAATTACCTAGACTTGCTTTAAACTGAGGCCAATCACCCTATATGTTTCAATAAGGAAAATGCTATGAGATCAAGCATTTTACTCAAGCAAGTCAAATCAAGTAGCAAAATATGCTACACATCTATAGTGATGAGAATGGTTTCTATAGAAGTTAGGCCAATTTGATTGATGAAAAGATTTGTATATGTAACATCATCCTTTCAACAATTGAAAAACTAAACAATAGAAGACCCCGAACACTAGAATCTGCTAGAATTTGAAATAGACATAGACTTCAACTTTATTTAGCTTATTAAATAAATTCCTTGCTCTAAATTGGTTTGATTAAGTTTTGGTTTTTGTTCCAATCCAATGGAAACCAAATATTCAATTGTTTTACTAAGTTACAACTTACAATTTATCTGTTTTGTCTAACTATGGATAATTGAAGTATTTTCCCTATACAGAGTTAATGGCATGCGGAATTCTGATCCTTGAACCTTGTTTTATCTTTGAATTGAACAACTTATGAGAACCGATTATCTTAGCATGAACAACTTATCCATACTTTTGCAGATGTCCTACTACTTGAAGCTTATTCTTGGTGACACAATACAATACCCAGCTCTAATTTTACATTTCTCGGCATCTTTTTCAGGTTCAACTTGTGTCTCAGATATTTTTCATCAGCAAAGTCTTTCTGTGGTGTAGAAATTACATTAGAACTAATCACACTACCAAACAGCAGAAACTTATTCACTTTCTTTGGCCAAAATGACAGAAATCCTCAGCTACACGGCTTGCAGACAGTTATCTCAGATGTTCCTTGCAATACTTTTCTTTCACATTTCTGAATACATTCTAGCAATGGCCATTCATGGGAGATCGAATGTAACCCTGAGTTCCCTTCTAATTAGCACACACTATATTTTGGCAATGATCTTTTCATTGGCAGAATACATTTTCGAGATTGTTTTCTTTCCACACTTAAAGGAATATTGGGTTATCAGTAATGCGGGTCTGGCAATGGTTTTGATTGGGGAAGTTATAAGGAAGTTGGCAATTTTAACTGCAGGGCATGCCTTTACTCATCTTATAAGGACTTACCGACTAGATGATCACCACCTGATTACTCACGGTGTATATAGATTTATGCGCCATCCAGGGTACTCCGGTTTCCTCATTTGGTCCGTTGGTACTCAAATAATGCTTTGCAACCCCATATCAGTTGTTGCATTTGTGGTTATTGTCTGGCGCTTTTTTGCAAGGCGAATACCCTATGAAGAGTATTTCTTGAGACAGTTTTTCGGACGTGACTATCAGGAATATGCTCGAAAAGTGGGATCTGGGATTCCCTTTATTAATTGATGAGCTTAACTGTATATTCACAGGGATCCATGCTAATCAAGAAAGTTTGAATTGTTTTGATTGAAAAGGTTTCAGCCATGCTTCATACTGCTTTCAGTACATGACTGATTGACTATGCCTTCATTGTGTTGTGCTTGTATGGAACATCTGAAAATAAGGTTGGGTTAGGTGGTCAAGATGTGGCTTTCATGATCTAGATCAGGGATTGACGGCATCTAGCAAGCCGACAAATTTTGCCAATGAATACATTCCTGGGATGCTTCAACAAATTCTCAGGCTTGTTCAAACCAATAAAATTTAGCTTAGCTACCATTAAAACTGGATCTTCGTTTGTGTGTGCAAGTTTCTGCCGTTGGCAATGTAGTTTGATTCAACCTAGCACTTATGTTTACTTTCATTTGTAACTTGAAGGAAAATGCTTACAAACCAGAGAAATTATCACATTATAGCATCATTTTGATTGCTTGAGTGTACTTTGTGTGAACAATGCTAAAATATATAGACGATCGAATTATATTCCTCACTTTAAGCTTTACTTCATAAAAAGAACTTTTTTGTGGGAATTTACTAAAATTCTATTTTTCCATTTCTTTTCTAAAGAACGGAATTTATGTTCAAATATCGAAATCATGAGCATCAGCATGTAGGTTCTAGATCCAACTAGTAGTATCTGGTCCCTTAGATATTGTTTTTGAAAAATGAGAAGTTTTGACAGGATCTCTATCTACCAAAATCTTTATTTTTGGTTCCGGCGAACGAATAATCATTGAGTCCTCTTCCTTCCGGAGTCCGCACAACACATACAAAGAGACTTCAGAGTTAAACTTAGTATTCCCATCAAGGGAAACCCTACAAACAAATACGTGGAAACCCTACAAGGGAAATGCAAAGAGAATATGTGGAGACCATACATATTTTTAGAAACAGAGAAATATGAGGCATGAGTTCATTACAAATCCATTTTTAAAACCGAGGCAAAAACCATCCTAAAGATTGTCAGCTTACATGGAGAGAATGGTGAAAAACAACGTTATTGAGGTTTAGATTCCCTGTGGTTAAACCCTTTGATGGTTAGGATAAAAAAGGCTTCAGGCAGCCTCAGGCTAGACAATTATGATTTATTAGTAATTATTACATTATCCAGCAAAACTTCAATTAACAGGACTGAACTTGAATCCATTAAGGTGGCCATCCCTAGCAAGTTTCATCCTTGTTGGTGAATAAGCCTGGTTGATATTTCAATTATTAATTGTTGGAGAACTATTCAGAGAGTAAATTTCCTGTAGTATGCACTAACAATAATTATCCAAACAAAAATATAGAACTGTCTCAACTAGGTTACTAGGCTAACATTCCTGCTATACAACAATTTTCTCTGGTTGACCAGGGTAATTAAGCTATATAATACAATAACAGCTGTGACACCAAAGAACAGTGGTGCACCAATACCAAATTCATCTCTCCTGCTTATATATATCTGATTAAAGGATGGTTAGAGAATGACAAAAACCAAGAAGAACTATCCTGTTACAAGGCCGACAATTCAACCTCTTGAGAGCAAGGCCGGTATGCCACAAAGGTACTGTCAGTTGAGAAGGAACCAGTGTTGAAACAAGTGATTCCTGTGTACTTGAATGCCTTCTGCTGACTTTTGTCACCCAAGACAATCTGCATCGATAGATCACAGAATGGAAACCAGCATCAGATTACTTGCACTCCACCATGGTTGGCCCAAAGCATTTAACAATGTAATTGCTTTATTCGTGTTTACATTCCCATTATTCACGTTATGAGAATAATATGATTAAAATATAAGCAGTACCGTGTGAGGAGTTGGATAAAGATAAAGGCAATGGTCATAGTTCCAGATGATTGGTTGCACTGTTAGAGGGAGTGGACAGAGATGAGACTGATGGGTAATGGTAGCCACAAGCTGAAATTTAAACCATTTCTATTAGAATTTTCTCAGATTGTTAAAACAAAAACTGACATGTTAATAACAAATTATGCAGAATAGGCAAAAATTACATGCTGAAAAGGATCATCCGTTTCTTCTATAGAAGGTGGCATTAAACATGATCGACGCATTCTATACAGCATATCCTGGCGGAAAAATACAATTTCTTGAGTATAGAACTTGACCCTGCAACCAAAAAATTATTATGTGGTAAGAGCAATCAGAAACACATCAGCTGCCATAGCAACTACCCAACTAGAAAGCACATAAATATACAGCGGATGAAGATGTCCCATGCAATCCTATTCAAATAGACCATTAACCTGCAGGGGTTGCTTGAGAATATGGCATTTGGTATGTGATTTTGGAGCTCCTCTGTCAAATATTTTGGTAAAGCGCACCTAGGCAGAACAGTTGAAGGGCCTGGAAAAGAATTTCCGAAAGTGATGTCACAAATGTTGAAGAAAACGGAAATTGTAAGAGATTATCAAGAAATCAACTACCTGCATCATCAGGACCTGGAATGAACAGGAATTTACTGTGCTCTGTTAGCCGTGGATGCGCAGCAATCATTTGCCCTAGCTTTCCAAATTGCGACCTGCGTAGAATGCCTTTTTAATTATTTGTTCTTTTTCAAAATAAATATGCTGTTTATTAGTGCTATTATAATAATAATAACAAATCACTTAGTGGCATGTGATTCAGAAGAAAAGTAATAACACCTTAAGCGAAACTCACCTGAGGGTTGAATAAGCATGAAAGGCAAGGTTACATGGATGAGAAGAAAAGTTCCCCATGAAGACAAATAAGGAAGGAACAACTTCCACACTCTCAAAACCATCAAGCACAGTCTCCAGCTTTCCCATAGCCTTCTCTACGGAGAAACAGCATTAAGATTATATAACAAGCTAGCTTCAAAATAAAGGGGCTAGAGAAAGAGAAGAAAAGACGAAAAGAAGATTACAACTCAAAATACCTCTTCATTGTCTAGCCAAATATCAGATAGAATAACAAACATATCATTGACTGCTTTTCTCTCCATGTCTGCCAGTCTGATCTATTGTAATAGTAAAGGACACTAAGTTTCATTTGAGTGTAATCCAAGACACACTTATGTTTTATAAAAACTAACATGTGACTACAGAATAAAAAGGAGATAAGGATACAGTTTCCTCTTTAGTTAAAGTACCAGCACCGAAAAAGTCGTGCCCTGCAAGTTGTCTAAGTGACTTATCCCTATCCTCTAATGGGGGAAATCCACATGTTAAAACCTGAAGACAGAGATGCATGAATTATCAAAACATCTCAAGTAAAAATAATAAAAATAAAACAGATCAAACAGCAAGATAAAAACTTAAAAGCAGACCACAGGAAAATGCAAAATTTCTTATACGATAAATCCTTAATGAAGGAACACAGAACTTTTATATGATTCAATTTACACCTAAGAAAAAACTGTGTATTCATTATGCTATAGAAGGGTATGATAAGAAGAACCTGAAAAATTCCCTCTACCAGCATCTCGCCTTCAGCAACAACTATGGTGTTCTCAGAAAAGAATCCTGTAGTTATCTTGTATTGCTAGTCAAAGAAACTGATAACATTACATGCACGCTTATAAGAAAATATATGTTGTCGTGGCTTCATTAGTTATAGTATATATCACCACCACCAGCAAAAATAACAAAAATCACAATAGCAATAATTAGTAATGACTGTCAAAGGATATAGCATTAGACAAATTAATTTCAACTGAAGCGGTAAGATCTTCCAAATAAAAATGCCCATCCTCCAGCTGAGATATTACTCCCATTACCCATCTTCTACCCGTTTGTCCAACCAGAGATTGGATAGGAGATATCTGACAAAGACAACATAGCATATTACACGATTATTTTCTTCGGATTCTCAGCATTTGGTAATATCAAACAAATTCATAGATTTGAGGCTCATAGGCTTGCTGCAGGATCCATCAATACCTCACAGCTCCCAAAATGTGAAAATTCTGATTCAAAAGCAGGTTTCGAAAAATTCTGATCACGAGAGAGCCTCTGGGACAACAACAAAAACCTATCCCTATACAGAGCCGCTTTTGCTGATGCGTCTCCATGAAGAGGCAAGCTGCCTGTGTGCCTGAAATGAAAAATACAAACCTAATTTTCTTCCAAATGATAAACAAATTCCAAGCGCAGTACAACACATAGCAAGTAATAGAGATAAAATTTGCTCATTGTACAAAGTACAAACACATAGAAAACAAATGCAATTTTTTTCCATCGTAAATATTTTATCAGGGGTTCCAATTTTGGTAATTTACCCAAAATTGTCGTACTTTTTTTATTTTCTTTATCAAGTAAACACATTCTTTTGTTTCACTTGCCATAGCTTCTAGCTATTGTTCAGTCTTCACCACCAGAATTGGAAATCAAACAAGGGAAAACTTTGAGGGATAATGAAAAGTAGGTAAAATAAAAAGGAAGAAAAAGTAACCTACTCGTAGAACTGCTTCCTAATAGGGTCGTATCTGAACTTGGGGACCAGGAACGCATCTACGACGCGAATGGCAGAACTGCCGGCAGGGCATGGATCGGAGCTCTCCTCGACAGCCGCATCGGCTTCCAACAGCCGGCTCACCACGCGGTGAGCCGACTCTTTCTCGATTATAGTGGATTTCTCTGCAATGATTTTGCCATCAGAATTTAGAAAACAGAATTGCAATTGAAATTGGAAGGAATATTAAATGAAAGGAGATTACGAGATTCGAGTTCGAGTTCGTCGAGGAGGAGATCGATGGCTTCATCCTCATCGGGGCCTTGGAAGCGAGAGACGAAGGAGAGGATCTCGTCGAGAGCGTCAGTTTTGAGGACGCGCCCTCTGATCTTGCACTTCCTCAGCACCTTCTTCCTCGTTGAAGCACTCATCTCTCTCTCTCTCTTACAGAATTTGAATCTGAGTGTTGCTGCTTGCTGGTAGAGTGGTAGTGCTGTTACGACGGGTCGGCGGGAAAAGCCTCTCATAGTCTCATTATTTGGGAGAAAGGGAGGGAAAATTGCAAGAGAGTAGAATTACTAGAATGCCCATAATAGGAATGTTTGAGGCTTTGAGCAGAATTACCCCCTAACCCTACTAATAAGCTGGGCCTGGGCTCATCTGGTTATTGACGCCTTTCACGCCTCAAAAAAGGACCTAAATATACTCCAAGGGAATGATGAGCATCTCATTCTAGACCACCGCCCCGCCCCAATTGTATTTAATGCTTTTTGCTGACTGTTGTTTTTTGTTTTGGCCTTAGGGCCTCCATTATACAAAAAAAAAAAAAACCTAAATAATAAATAGAGTTTTAAATGTGTGAATTCGAATTTCGCCTTGTGCATGCAAATATGCAACAATCCATTGGTTAGCGGTAAATTGTTAAATGAGCTATGGTTAGCGGTAAATTGTTAAATGAAGCTCATTAGTATTCAACCCGATGGTCTAATAGTCAGTTCAGTCGTCAGTGGTCCATTTAAAAAAATATATCGAGGGTTTAAATATGTTCTTGTTTAAATTCTGCATAATGCAATAAACCCTTAATCGCTTCTTCCCCAAAGTCCTTTTCCACTACAACCACTAGGATCAGTTCCCTCCGGTGGAGAGGGAAAGTAAGATTAACTGATCCAAATTGTTTTACCAGAAGGTCGATGGGTCAAAATGGCAAACCAAGACGGCAAGACCTTTCTTTCTTGTCACATGTCTACATAGGATTCCTTGACTTGCCTTATACCTTGGTCATGGATTCCTTCAATTCACCACGCACTTATATAGAATATTAGTTGGAAAAAAAATCTTCTAAAGGAGAGAGGTTTGTAAAATAATAAAATACCAAATATTAAATAAGCAAATATTCTCTACATCAATTCATTATGGCAAAAGCAATAGTTATTAGGAGTTAGGATCCACCAAGCATTGACATTGCTTATTTCTATACATACCAAAGGACACAACCTCGTAGCAACATGCACACACACATAAATCGTTTTGGTAGATGTAAATATACATAAACAACTCATCACCAAGGCTGCAAGGCACCCCCATAAATCAAAGATTTCATGAGATGCCTAACATGCTCCAACTCTTTTCCCATCCACAAGCCTCTTCCAATACAAGGCAATCTCTTTCTGAGTCTCAAATGCACTCTTGTTAACCTTCTCACTTGTCTCACTAGCAACAGCTGTCACATGTGCAGCCTTTGTTGATAGAGGGCTTGGAAGTGTGTCCAAGAGATCCACAACTTTCTCTATGTCGGACACCAGTCTCTCGGCCAATCCGCGGCTGAAATCCTCCCTGATCACCACCCGGAGGACCGCGATGTGCTGCGCATCCGGCGGCATTGTGTAGGCCGGAACTATCCAGCCGAATCTTCTCAGATGGTCTGACACCTCAAATACCGTGTGTTGGCTACTGTCTTTCAAAGAAAAGGCAACAAGCGGCACACCAATGTCCTTGGAAACTATGTTGAACCGGCCCGTTTTCTCGATTCCTTCCTTCAGAATTCTCGCATTCTCCCTGCAATTCTCCATGATATTTTTGTAGCCCTTGTGTTTTAAAAGAGAAAGAAAAACAACCATGTGTATTTAAGTAAGACAGATATTGCACAATGAAGCAAATATGTAGAGAAATGGAGCAATAAACCAACTACAAATATGTTATATGCACAATGAAAATAATATTGACTTTAACAGGCACCAAGTATATCCATATTTTCTTAATTACTGAACTGTAGAGAGTGCAGGGGAACTCCTATCATATTTTGCCTTTATCCTTGCCCTTCTATCATTCATATTCACACTAGTTGGAAGTTAAATATCTTGAAGTACTTAAGCTTATATTAATAAGTAGGTTCCGTTTAAAACAATTTATGGAAGAATAGGGAAACTTGTGAGTAATCTTAAAACTTTACATGTAGTATCCTCTCTATTTAGATTCATGCTTATAATTAAAGTTCAGCATAAATATAAATACTATAGTTACCTCACTACCCAGCCGTATAAATTGGTAATATTGGGCAATAATTTGACTAGAACCTGAAAAAGGAAAATGAAGAACAAACAAAAGCAGGGTTGTGTTGTTAAAAACTCAGATAATAGCCACAGAAAGGATAATATTCAATAAGACATAGCTTCACATTCTAGGTGGGAACAAGATTGTTTCAGCTCACTTCAAATTGAAAATAACTTTTGGATTTTAATAGTTACCTAAAGATGCAAAGATATCAATTGCAAGAATAAAATAAAATTGAAATGTATCATTGGTGATTCATCAATTACCTTTGGAGAAATTGAGGGTAAATGTCGGCTGATCCGATCCGAGATAGTTTATGTGAAAAACAAGTTCTTCCGGCAAGTCATCTTTACTCCTCCAAACAACCCAACCGACACCAGGGTAGACAAGACCATACTTATGACCACTAACATTAATGCTCTTCACTAATGGTAAGCGGAAATCCCACTCGAGATCAGGGTAGAGAAATGGGGCAATGAACCCTCCGCTGGCAGCATCAACATGAATCGGAGTATCCCATCCAGTCTCGTCATTCTTCTTAGTAAGAAGCTCGTTAAGAAGCTTCACATCCTCAAACTCTCCGGTCAGAGTCGACCCCAAAATGGCCGCCACACAGATGGTGTTCTCATCAACCATTTGAACTGCTTTCACAGGGTCCATCACATAGTATCCTTCTGTGAGTTTCACTTCCTTAAGCTCAACCTCAAAGTACCGTGCAAACTTCTCCCAACAAACCTGTGTAGAACATTTCAAAGAGCATTAGATTTGAGTTAAATCTCTTCCTTTCAACCATAGCTCAAAACTAATTCACAGGCTATGATACAAGCATGTGACTAACACTAAATGGAAGTAGTCCGAAAGATTGAACCGAAGTTGAGACCGACCTGAACATTAGCGCCAGTAACTATGTTAGGCTTATCATAAGGTTTGCCTTCTGCTTTTCTCTTTGCCTGCCATTTCCTTTTAAAAGCTAGACCTGCCAACATTATTGCCTCCGATGACCCAACGGTTCCCACACCAACTGCAGTCTCATCATCACCGATAGGAGCATGGTATAGGTGCGCTATCATATTGACGCACCGATTCTGCATCATTGAACAAACTATACTTGTCAATCGCTCATGTTTAAATTGTAACACCAGCAAATAAATTATCTGCATATATAATATCACAGCCTTCAATAGTTCAATGTTAATACTTCAAATAAGATTCAGAATCCAGTGGTTATTTCAGTTACAGCAATTCACTTCATCATCTGGCCAGAAAACACATAAGATCTAGAAAGTTGCCAACATAAACACCAAATTTTGTGGAGTAAACGTCATAAAACCACATCCATCACATTTAAACTACTTTTTATTTTTATTTTTTGTCATATACTTTGATTTAAAAAAACAAAAGAATCCCCCTTTCTCCAACATCTGTCAGTAATTGATCTATTGTCCAACTAACCAATTAAATAATCCAGCTCTTTCAATATTACTTTTACTCAATAAATTTACAAATTAGAATAACTCAAGGGTTTTAAATAAGGTTATGATCCATGTAAGATTAGCAATTTATGGTATTAGTCCCAAAAATATTTAGAAGTAACCAAAATTAGTCCCTACCTTCACCCCCACAAAATGATCAACTAAACCTCTGCTTCCAATGATTCAAAGATAAGTAAGCATATCCTAGTTAATTTAATTTTGGATGATAGAAGCGACTAATCTCACTTCTGAATATCTTTCTTACCAAAAAAAAATTAACCAGAACCAAAACCATAAGTCAATAATTTTACAAGGCATAAAAAACTACTTAACCTATAATTCAAAAGAAAAGAAAGAGAGGAACCTGGAGCTCAGTGGTGACAGGATACTCATCCATGTCAACGTAGTTCTTGTTAAGGGAAGCCATGATGAGTTTATCACATTCAGGCTCCATCCAAGTGGTGACAAAAGATGCCAAGTTGAGCCTTGGTGTTCCATCCAACATCAACTCATCGTTTATTATCTGATATGCTGCTTCCTTTGGTATACACTTCTCTGGCATCTTGAACCTTCACCTCATTCCATAACACAACCAACCAAACATTAATTAAGATTATGTAACAGTAGGTGTAAAAGTGTTGAATTTGATGAAGAAAATGGGTAGTACCTGGGAATAGGGTCACGCACATATCTGGAAGCAAAAGTAGAGTACAAGCTTTGTGTTTGTTGCTCAGGATCTGTTACAGTGGAGGTGATCACCATTTTGGATTGCTTTCTTTTCTGAACCAACAAAAGCAATTGCTAAGAAGAAGAAGAAGAGGCCAAAGAAAGTGAACTGTGGAAACTGCTAAGCCAAGAAAGCAAGAGTGTGGAATGACAGGTAAGAAGAAAACAAGAAGCTGCAAAGGTAAACTCGGAGATGAACGAATAAACAAAATGAAAATTTATAATATTAAAAATAACTTAATAATATATATTTATAATTAATTTGATAATTATGTTTAATATTAATATAATAATTTTTATCATATAACTTTAAGTGAATATTTATTTTGTTTAATTAAATTATTTGTTTCGATATTATTTTTGTGATAGTTGACTTAATTGAATTTAGCTAATATTAAATATTAAATTTTTTTAAAGAAAAAGTTGGTAGTGTGTGCATGAAGAGAATCAGGTGGAGGGATCTATCAACACGTAGATATGTGTGGTGCACACATGCCTATAATGTGTCACCTCTAGGAACATTCACCTTTCAATTAACATTAATTCTAACGATATTGTTATCCTTTGTTTAATTAATCATTTAAATTTTATTCTAAATTTTTAAATAAATAAAAACAACTAATTTTAATATTTTATAATAGAATTAATCTACGTAATTATTTTTACACTATCATATATTATATGAATATTCATATGTTCGTGAACTTTTTTTATTATATTTATATTTTATGTGTCATAAATAAAATATATTAAAATATGCGATAATACATATAGCATTATCATTTATATAAACTCTATATATATATATATATATATATATATGAATATTTTTCCATTTTTATGATAAAAATATTTAGTATCATTAACGATCATATATATATTCCTGAATAGAAGTGTCAACTGTCCAGGTCCCTTTTTTTTTTTTTTTGTCAGTGGTCCCTTTCTCTTTAATTGATTCGTGAGTGTCCCTTGTTTTGTGTTGCCACTTGTACAAGTTCTTCTTCCTTTTCCTTTTATAAATATACGTATACGTATACACGTATTAAATTTTGAATAATTTTAAAACAAAAATTTATTTTATTCAATTAAATTTAATTAAATTATTTACTTTATATAGAATAAAATATATTTTTAATGAATAAAAATTTATTTTAATGCTAGTTTTATAGTATTTGACTTCAATGAAAAATTAATTATTTTCTTTGTTATAAAATTCCATCTTCATTTATATATAGATGCAAAAGAATCTCAATTAAGAACCCAAAAAAAACTTCAATTACCCTTCTTGCCTTTTCTTTTCTTTACGTCATTTTTTTATTATTATTTTCTATGCTCACAACAATATTAATTTTAAAGGAGTTATTAAAAAAAATAAAAAAACAAATATCACTATTATTATTCTATCAACAACATAATATAAAGAGTTAAAATTTTAGAAATCATAAATATAAAAATAAAAAGATATTACGGATGAGACAGTGAACTGAAAGATAGAAAAAAAAAGTATTTATCGATTAAATATCAAACATTCAAATAGTTGGTTTAATATAATAAATATTAATGACCAGGATTTAATATTGAACTATGTCCAATTTTTAGTCCGCGGGAGATGATCCATTCCGGTAGTTTCACTTGGAGGTGAATACAGAGATTGACTATAAGGTGGTAGCAAGCATAGGCAACATAAATAGAGAATAAAGTTTACACCAGAAATTTCTAGCTTATAAACTACTTGTAGCAGTACCTATCGAATTTTGTTTTCTTTTTCAAATCATTTAAGGAAAAAACTTGGTAACCAACGGCTATTGATAACCAACAAATCCAATACTTTTTTCTCTGTTTTCCGACGACAAAAGACGCCAACTTCGCCGTCCACAAGAACTTCACCATCAAATCAAATCGTTTTTTCTTCTTCCTTCAGTGATCTTGACTGACACACTCTCCTTCAAAAACAAATGAGATGCTAATATTGATACATTTCACGTTAGTCTCCTGCAACTATTCTAGCAGATAATCAGTGAGAGAAAGAGGGAGAGAGAAAGAATGATTGCAGAAGAAGGAAGGAGTGGAAGAGTGAGTGATGAGGTGAAGCAAACGATGGAGATCGTTGAACGCTGAAGGAAATCCAGGCAGTATCGTAGACAAAGCGTGATGCAAGACCGTGAAGATCGAGTTTCACAAAGCACCAACTTAATGTTTGCTAGAAAGAAGAGGATTGGGAGAATATCAAGAAGTGGTGATTGTTTGAGTTGAAATCAATTGATTTGTCAATTTGTTATGTTTGATTGTTTGGAACTTTGAATTGTTTATTAGATGTTCATTTTTTTAATGTAAGATGATTAATTTTATTTTTTGGGATAATTTTTTTCATTTATTTAGATGATCGGTCTTTTAATTTTGGATAATCTTTTTTATATATTTAGATGATCTATCTTTTAATTTTGAATGATCATTTTTTTATTGGCTATTGTTAGTTAATATTACGTATTTGTCTCTTTGAAAATTCTCATAGCACTAAAATTAATTAACATTAAAAACGGTACGGAAAAAATGAGAAGAAAAAAAAAAGAGAATAGTTATAAGAAAAATATTAAAAATTTCAATTTATGTATCTGATTTTTTTAATATTTAAATATAAAATTTTAATTATTTAAATGTAAAAAAAAAACTAAAATTCTTAATCATTACGCAATTAATCAAATAAAACTTGATTTACTATTTGAGGTCAAAATAAAATAAAATTTTCCTCTCTTAACTGTTACGAGGGCTGCACTTACACTTGCCTCCAAGTTACAATGCCGACAACATCTTGGTGGTTTACACTTTATTATATGGTGTCTATTACGGAGTAGTGAAAAAAAAAAAAGAAAAGAAGAAAAGAATTTAAATCAAAGGATCAAAATAATTATAATTTTTGTTAAAGTTTTATACCCTCACTTCAATCTAATGATTGATAATTATTTTATTCATATTTTTTACTTCTTTTCTCTTCATCAAAAAATTCTGGACACTACATTTACTGCTATAACTTTTTACTTTTTCCTTTGTCATTATTA
>JASCZI010120913.1:61947-72830 GCA_036250425.1 Stylosanthes scabra | reverse complement strand
AACTAATTTTGTTGAACTTTGGATGTTTTCAGTTTCACAATTCACTTTACGGGGATGCCAAGTGTTGGGCAAGAAGACTTTCTGCCTTCTTGATTCCATATGTACCCCGAGTTATGAATCCTCATACAAAACTTGTTCAACAATGGAATAAGTTTTTTGCAATTTGTTGCTTGTTGGCAATTTTTGTGGATCCATTATTTTTCTTCTTGCTCTCTGTGCGGAAGGTATGGTTTTCCCACCTGTTATTTAGATTCAAAGTATTTAATGTATCACTTGAATACAAATAAGAACCTTCATGTGCTAGGATAGTTCCAAAGCAAAGCATTACTTTGTTTCATAAAATCTCTCAAATTCCCAGAACTCTTAATTTTTTTTTCCTGCTTGTCTTGTGTAGGATTATAAATGTATTGTTATGAACACACCTATGACAACATTGCTTGTGTTTCTTAGAAGCATAAACGATTTTGTATACCTCATGAACATTATTCTTCAGGTAACTTTCAGAAGTTTGAGCTGGCTGTTTATTCCTTTCGCTTGTGCACTATTTTTCATACATTAACCATGGTCACTGTGAGACATGTTTAGTGAATCCATGAATTTTTTATAATTTGTCAATTTTATTTTTCTTCTTTTTTCAGTTTAGGTTGGCTTATGTGGCTCCAGAGTCTAGGGTGGTCGGTGCCGGGGAATTAGTTGACCATCCTAAGAAAATTGCTCTTCATTACCTTCAGACATATTTTTTTCTCGACTTATTAGTTGTAATTCCACTTCCTCAGGTAAACATCATCCAAATGATCAATATTCAATGTAAATTGTTAGTTTGATTGTTTAAGATTTTTAACTGATATATCATAAATTTAGATGAATAATCTTTTCATGCAAATAATTAAAAGTTCAGATTCACCCTTGTTTCTGTGTATTTCTTTCTAAGTTGATTGTAATTCTATTTCATCTTATGTATACATTTTGAATTCCTTCTCACAATATAACTTAGTGAAATATTTACAGATAATCATATTGTTTGTAATACCAAAAAACTTGGGATCATCAGGAGCAAACTATGCAAAGAATCTTTTGCGAGCCGCTATCCTTGTCCAGTATATCCCCAGATTATGTAGGTTTCTACCAATGCTAATTTCACCAACTGGATTCGTATTTGAGTCAGCATGGGCAAATTTCTTTATAAATCTTCTCACCTTTATGCTCTCTGGTCATGTTGTTGGGTCATGGTGGTATCTCTTTGCTTTGCAGGTATGTGTACGCCTTTCGCCAAAGAACTATTGTAATTTCTTTTTTAAATGACTACCGGTTTGGTTTCAGATTATTTTTTATTTATTTCGTATACATCTTACAAATTCATCTTGATTTTAATTTAAAAATAAAAAATAAAAACAAACAAGGCATCATTTTTTTCTCTCTTTTCCCCCCAAAGCAATACATATGAAGGATTCATGATAAAATGAAATCATGCTTATGACAACAGACTTTTGATTCGGTATCCTTCATATTGTGCATTATTGTTTGTGTGGATAAAAGTATATGTCCAATCAGTGTCAAATAATTGAACAATTTTTTTTTCTCTTTCTTTTCCCTTGTTTCTTTTCCAGAGGGTTAATCAATGTTTACGAGATGCCTGCAAGAAATTTGTTACTGATGACTGCAAAAGATTCATCGACTGTGGTCATGAAAATAATCCTGAAAATTATCAAAATGAACCGAAATGGAATGTTTGGAAAAATGACACTAATTCAATGGCTTGTTTTACTGAAGATGGTTTTTCTTATGGGATTTATCTTAAAGGTGTCAACCTAACTACACAACATAATGTGATCACCAGATATGTATATTCATCATTTTGGGGTTTCCAGGTACATCTTTCATTTCCTTTCTCAATATTAATTGTGTCTAATGAGTGAAGCAATAGCAAGCTAAGGTGCATAATTCACAACTAAATAGAGGAAATACAAGTTAGAATATCATGACCATCAACAACCAAGATATAAAAAATCCAAATTTGAAGATGATGACATTCAAAGTGTGTAATACTTTTGTAACAAACATCTAGAGGAAATGAAATATTTTAGAGCATGAAATTCCCAAAGATT
Source organism: Stylosanthes scabra (assembly GCA_036250425.1). NCBI lineage: Eukaryota > Viridiplantae > Streptophyta > Magnoliopsida > Fabales > Fabaceae > Stylosanthes > Stylosanthes scabra. Next base: position 70,725 of record JASCZI010120913.1, on the reverse strand, counting down.
GTTCATTGGCCTATAGGAACAATATTTAGTTTTAAATTATCTTGTGAATAAGATACTTTTAGTTTCTTAATATAACTCAACGAATGTTACTTTTGTTTCTTGTTGCAGCAAATTAGTACTCTGGCTGGAAATTTGACCCCGAGCTACTTTGTTTGGGAAGTCCTTTTCACCATGGCCATCATAGGAATGGGACTCTTGCTTTTTGCTCTTCTCATTGGAAACATACAGAACTTTCTTCAGGCTCTCGGTCGCAGGTAGAATGTCTTGTTTATATGCAATGCCTCAAGATTCAACATTTTGAGTGATGGAGAAGTACTTTTTGAGTTCTTTAATTGCCATTTTCACAAAAACTAATTAGTGATTTAAGATTCCCTTAAGAAATAGTTAAGAAAATTATGTGATGTTCTAGCCTGAAGAATGAAGGATATTTCAGTGTGACAGACTTACAGAGGGGACTGCAACTGCGATCACACTTCTATTTGCTGTATAACTAGTTAGAAAGAACCCTGAAAGTTTTAAACTTTTAGAATTATGGCTATCTATGTTTGCAGATTCAACTATCAACCATGCTATCTTAGCTGTGCATTAGCAAAATAAATAAATAAAAACACAACTGTATCTGCATGTTTTATTCTTTGACACCTGAAATGTTTATAATTATGGCGGATCAATGTGAATGCAAAAACTCTTGTCCTAGCTTAAATTGCACTAGAATGATTCTTACTGAATATTATAAATCTATATATCCTAGTATGTTGTTTGACAACTTTTCCTCTCATCTTTATGACAAACCAAAAATATATTTGGTCCTGCTTGTTAGTTTTTAATTTTGGTAGTCATGTTTGTGTCTATATATATAATCTCTTTCCTTCTTTTCTTTTAAAGGAGGCTAGAAATGTCACTTAGGCAACGTGATGTTGAGCAATGGATGAGGCATCGACGCTTAGCAGAAGATCTGAAAAGGTAACTGTTTTTCTTCATTTAGTAAGCTAAATTGATTAAATTTGCGCGCTTGTTCATTGTCCATTCTTCACAAAACATCATTTATTGGAAATTTATGCATTAACTCTGTGGACAAGTTCTTGGTAACGTCAAAATGCTTACATGATATGATTTTTTGCAAAGAACCAAATTATTCCATTGCTCATGGACATTTAAAACATATGAGAAGCAAATCATGGTTACTATTTAATATATATTATAGGCTCTTATATATAAAAAGAAAAAAAAAAAAGAGAGAGAGAACAAGAAGGGAAGATGTGTCTATCATAGAAGCATCATAATCATATGGATTTTGTGGATGATATAACACAAGCTTTGACGAATCCAATCCACTTACATGATTGGCCTATGATGTAGGAGAGTGCGACAAGCTGAACGTTACAACTGGGCTGCAACAAGAGGGGTGAATGAAGAAGTGCTACTAGAGAATTTGCCAGAAGACCTTCAGCGGGACATCAGACGTCATCTCTTTAAATTTGTTAAGAAAGTAAGTAGAGCAAAAAATGTAACTAAAAGCTATTTTGGAGTAAAAGCTCATGAAGTTGAATCTATTACATCAACAGTCTTTGGATTAATGATGATTTCATTCTAATGTTTATGTCGCATCAACTTGTGGTGTACACAATGCAGGTTAGAATTTTTGCCTTGATGGATGAACCTATCTTGGATGCCATCTGCGAAAGACTAAGGCAAAAAACTTACATCAAAGGAAGCAAAGTTTTATACAATGGTGGTCTGGTAGAGAAGATGGTTTTTATCGTGCGTGGGAAATTGGAGAGCATAGGCGAAGACGGAAATGTATCTTTATCCGAAGGGGATGCTTGCGGCGAAGAACTTTTGACTTGGTGTCTTGAGCATACTTCGGCAAACAGAGGTAACATTTTGCATTTCCTTGCTATACTTGATCATGTTTTCATAGCATGCTGAGCTTAAGAAAAGTTATCATTTATATTTATCAATACCAACTTTGTTTCTTTTTGCAGATGGTGGAAAAGTAAAGATACCAAGACAGAGGTTAGTAAGCAATAGAACAGTTACTTGCTTAACAAATGTGGAGGCTTTTTCTCTCAGAGCTGCAGACCTTGAAGAAGTTACAAGCCTTTATGCGCGATTCCTGAGGAATCCTCGTGTTCACGGAGCCATAAGGTTATGCTCTATTCTTATGCCTCTTTCTTAGAGGATTTTTTTTCCCTATAAGAAAAATTCTTGTTTTCATGTAAAATGTTAAAAATTATATTAAAAGTTATATTAAAAATTATTGATAGTGCATCCTATATGATTCTGCATAATATTTTGCATACCGCTCTATCTGGTTTTGTTATGCACTCAGTCTAATCAGTGTTGCTCTTTTCGAAAGAGTAGAAAAATGTCTCCAATTCATATATGTGATATTGTGATGTCTGTCTTTGCATTTTTAAATTCTTAACTGACAAGATACTCTTGATTGGTCCATTAATTATTTGCTAGGTATGAATCACCTTATTGGAGATGCTTTGCAGCAACGCGTATTCAGGTTGCATGGAGGTACAGGAAGAAACGTCTTAGTAGAACTGACACTTCACTATCACATGAAACATTATATGCGTAGTTTTTTATATATATAGACACAGTATAGGTATGGATTTGGGTACAAAATATTGTAAATTTTACTAGCTCAAGTCCATGACTGATAGGTGATAGGTTACTCAAAAATTGTAAAAGGGAATATTAACTCAAAATGTTTGCAACATTGCTTAAATGAGAGGATAGAAAAGAAACTAAATTTTCACTACCTTCAATATAAAATGGGAAGTAGAGAGGTGATAGTTTTGATTCGATTATGAGTGAAGCAGGTGGTGTTCTTCATCATTTCTTCACATTCTTTCTCTATTTTCTCTATTTCTTTTTAAAGTTTTGGTTAAGGATTTGATGTTGAGTTAAACTTGTTACAAATTACAGAATATGACTTTACATATAAAATATAATAAATTTTGGTCAATTCTTTAGTGCCTATAAATTTTTGTTTTTCTGAACTTGCCATACTTACCTTAAACAAATATTAATATTCAAAATTGATTAATTTTATACTTTTAAATTAAATATTAACTATTTTACCTTTTTTTTTTTTTTAACAAACTAGTCGCATCTTAGCAAAATATATTTTTTAAGGGTTTAAGGCACTTGTTCACGATTTTTCTTTGAAGTCAAGTCAAGAAAGTCACACTATAAACTAGATAAATAAATAATTTGCTTTCCTTCTTTTATTGACTGGTGCTTTAATTTTGGGTCCCATTTTCGTGCCTTCGAAACACAATATACTGTCATTCATGACATCAATAGTATCCTATATATAAACTATAAAGACACAAAACAGTTGCTACATATTTATATAAAATAATAAAAAACTTTGTTAGTAGTATAATTAATTTTTTAAAATAATTAAACAGTTAAAATTTTAATGAGAAAAACTAATTAAGCTTTTCATGGCAAAAAATAAAAATTTTTACAATAATATAACTCAATATTTATGAATATCAAAGGATAGTCATTGATAAAATTTTAATTTTATTATAAATGTAAAAATAATTTGATTATATTATTTATGAAGTTCAATTATAAGTAGTAATTAAATTTGACTATATTATTTATAGAATTTGATTATATCGTTTATAAATTATAGATGTGAATATGTTATATATTTTACATTTTTATATGTATTTCTATACGAATGAAGTAATATTAAATCGTCACCTTTTGTTATATTTGGGACCATTTTTGTATGTATTAGTATAAAAGTTAACTAATCATATATGTATAATCTTTTAGTAAAGACAAATAATCGTAGTTAAAGAATATCTATCACGCAAACATAAGAAGAACAGGTAAGCATAGGTACTAAGAATGAGAATGAATCTAAAATAAGAAAAGAAAATTACATAAATGGTGTGGGTAAATGCTAAATGGAGATAGCATTTTAACTAAGATTTTAGTATAGCGACATAGATATGCATTTAAATAAAGCAGTTATAACTTTGACACCAAAGTTAATGACCAAAGCCAGCAACCCCATTATCTAATAAACTAGTGTTATTAGCCCGTGCTTTGCACGGGCACAGTGAATTAAATTTAACATGATGAGTGTATATAAAATTAGTTTATTAAATAAAGAAACTAATAAGTTAAAAAATTATTAATAAAAAAAATCCACAAAATAATAATGCATTAACCTATAATGAAAGAGATTGAGGGATTGAAATTCAATATCCTGTTTAGTGATCTGAAATTAAAATTTTAGTCTCTATCTTCAAATATTTCGACCACTTCATTACTTCCAGAAAAATAAAAACACATGAAATTGAAATTTTTAGAGATGGAGATTCAAACTTTAATAACTTATTTTACTCGAAAATTAATTAAAAAATTTTACTCAGATGCGATACATATATTATAAAAGCAATTTAAATTTGAATATATATCAAAAAAAATAAGAATCAATATCTTTTTGCATGCATTTTAAAAAAGAAAAAAATATCTCTATTGTAAAATAGTATATTTTTATTTTAAGAAGTATTTTCATGATATTTATCATTAACAAATTTTTTATTTTAAAACATAAATTTTTACATGAGTAAAAAGTGATCAATTAATAAAAATAAATCATATTATAAATTTCGCTGAACTTAATATCTCGTAAAGTAAAAAAAAGAAAAATCAAATTCATTTGCCTCCTTATACTTCACTATTAAATATGATCATTTTAAAAATTCTAAAAGTTGAATATAAGTAGAAGACATATTCAAATTTGATTGTAAAACCCATAAAAAATTTAATTTGTAGGTAAAGACATTTGAAAATGTCAAAAAATAAAAAAGCACATAATCAAGCTAGTAGCAAAACAAGCATGTTTTATTCAATATTAAGCATTGAAGAATGAAGATCAATATACTTATAGTTATAAAAAATTGAAAATTTTAAAAATAAAAAACTAATGATTAATGAATAGATGAAATCCGAAACATAAATTGTGGTTGGTAAGAAGTTATAATTATTTATTAGTAACATTTATTTTAGTATTATTAAGCCAGTTTTAAATATTTAATTTTATAAATAACTTGATAACAGAATGTAATTTAATTTTGGAGTATCGGTAATCATATCATCATTTTTTATAATCATCGTTCCTTATCCTATGCCTATAAAAGGCATATTTTTATATCTTAACAACAGACACATTTACATAATTAGAGAATAAGTTTTATGATTTTTATATCTTACAAACTATTTTTTAGCATTATAGTGCCATAGAATTCTTATACCTTGTAAACATTTACTATTTGAGTCACCGAAGTATACTTTTCTAGAAAATAATAGACGAGTTCATTTATTTTTCTAAGGCAAAATATACTTTGGATGATCATCTATATGTTGATGATTACTTTTTATATCCATATGATTATCTATAGGTTGATTATTGTTCTTTTATCCACAGGTTTGCACTTTGCATAGATCCCAGGTGGGAACGTTGCTACAAAAGCAACAGCTTGGACCCTTAGATTGTTCAGACTATGGCTGAAATTACTATTGGTTTGCAAGGAGATATTGTTGGAAAAAACTTAAAAGGGTGTCCCCTTTATTGCTGTAAAGTAAGGTTTTTATTCCTGATTTAAACTTTCCAATCCCCCTGATGAATTGATATTGCATGAACAAGGTTGTAGCTTGTGCCAAGCATTATGTAGGAGATGGAGGCACGAGCTTTTAAATGGTTGATGAACTTTGATGGAGATGCAGGGGATTTAGTATAAACCAAGCTGTTTTCCCATTTGGATAGAAAACTATTGAAAGATAAAAAATAAAAATAAAAAATCTTAATTAAAACCATAATGCATCCAAAACACAAGTATCTTCTAATAATTGAAATTAAATAAAATAAGCATATATAAACAACAAGGTGAGTCATATACACTATTATATAGTAGTAATTACCCATCCCTGCATGAAGTTGGTCTCACAAAGCCATCTTCTTAGCAACACTATTAGATGTTTCAGGTTGAACATAGTGATCGTACCTATGTTCAAAACAATTTGTTAAATCGCAATTCCATTCAAAATTATTGGAGACAAGAAAAGAGAGTCCACATGAAAATAAGAAAACAGTGGCAGTACTTAATACCCTTATTTATATTATTTAATTAGTTAAGCTATTATTTGAACCTAACTAAATTGATCATTAACCTGAGTACATGACTCGAGCAGCTTCTTCTAAACAGAATGTTAGCGTGTTCACTTAGATTTACCGCTTGTGTGAGGAAATGAAATGAGCTTATATGATATAATATTCAGACAATTACGCAATAACTTAACCAGGTGTATTTCATATGCTCTGAGTTAGAAATGCTCACCTTACCAGACGTCATCTCCTTGCATATGTTTTGGACAATAAGTACATATAATAAAACAAGACACCACAATGAGACCTTCTTAAGTAGCAGTCTGGTGCAGACAACGCAACATGCTAATGAAATAAGTGTAACAGATTATTTTTTCTTCCATTCAATTTACCTCGTGCTGCAACTTATAAGTATTAGCTATTACCACATACTTCTCATTCTAAGACCTTAGGAGTTCTTATTTAGGGATATCAATAGGTACAGTTAACCACCTGACCTAGTATTTTATGCCTTCAATTCTCATTTTTAAGCTGGCATGTTCCTTTATTTTTGGCAAATCTTGACCAGCATTTAAATCAATGTTTTCAATTATCATAGTAATCAAAAAACCATACCTCTTATAAAGCAAGTAAAATCATAAGTGCACTCTTGCTACTGAATGACACTATTATATTCTATTTAGACCACATAAAATTTATCAATGAAGAGAAATTGTGATGAGTTTCGAGATAAGTTATAAAGAATGCAGTAAATCGAAAATCTGAAGCTATGGTTATTGGTTAATTCTATATGAGAAGCCATTCCAATATACAGAAAAAAGAGCCAGAAGATCTTATGGTTGGGTTCAAAGAAATCATAAATACGATTAATGGTTCAAAAAGCCCATGATCCTATTAGAATCAATGGATAATTATCCAAACACTTATTTTCCCCAATTCACAAAAGCAATTAACCATATCAACAAAACCATTATCACTGGGAGACATATCATTTATATGGCATATAGCATAATCTAAATGGAGATTTCTGCATAAACACCTCACCGAATCCCCATAAATTGATAAATTTGGCTTAACATCAAAAGCTTTCAGCATTTCAAATAACCTAACTCCCATCTCTACTATATTTTAATTGCACAAAAGGGGTATGGAACAAGAATAGAAACTCATATCCATCTGATATTTTTCTCAAAAAATTTCTCTATAACAGAAATAGCCCCAATTTCAAGCACTAAATTATATTACTGATTAACAACATCTTTGAAATTTTTTTTTTATTACGTTAGCAAAAACAGCAGAACACAAGATCAAGCTCCACAAGTTCAAGTGCTGTCAGAGCAATACTCAAACCATGAACAAACCAAACAGATTAATAAACCCCAAATCCTTGTTAATGATAACACAATTCCCTGATTTCAAACCTGAACCCTAATTTTTCTGTATTGTCCAGGAAAAGAATACTGAAACCAGGGATTATTAAACACCACAAAACAGAGTTCATTAGTGCCAGAAAAAAAAAAGCGAAAAACAGGGGAAAACAGAGAATAGTTAGTGCGTGCAGCAACAGAAAGCTGGAAGATGAAGCAAAAAGCAGAAACGAATAGCAGAAAAAGCCGAGAAAAAGGGATAGGAGCGAACCATTTGGCAGACGGAAAGAAAGACGGCACGGTGGTGAGGGGAAACAGATACGAACAAAGGGGATAGGAGAAACGTACATATTTATACACGCCATCGACCTCCCACCGACAATTCCCAGCACAAGGGAGCGCTTGATGGGGAGGAACTGGAAGGGACTTTCAGTAGCGCAATAAATAAAGGAAACCAGCTATTAACATGGATATATGATAAATAAATAAAGAAAAAGTTTAGGTGAACTTACTAACCAACAAACAGTAACCAATAAGCAGAAAACGACGTCACTTGAGATGCAGCAAAAACGGCACTTCCTTGCGTTCCATCAACGATTTCAATTTCTTCCTCTCCAAGGTTCGACGATGGCTGTGATGGATTTTCAATCTGCATAGTGTTTCTCCATTCACTATTACTAGGATTTTGACCTCCATTAAGCACATTAAACCTCCATTGACCATGGTGCCTTCAAGCTTTGACTATGGCAGCTTCGTCTTCGTGGATTCATGTGCCCTGATTCATCTTGATTCGATTTGCCATGAACGAACTTGAGAGAGACCTCCATTGAAAGCACATTCAAGTTCCATTGAAAGCACATTCAAGCTCCATCTCAATCATCTTTGTTGAGGAGATTCATAACGGCGACATGAACACCCAATCCTTCTTATTTTCGGTGATTTTTCAATCTTTGAACATTCACATTTGATTGACTATTTTCATCATGAATTCTGTGAATTTGGATTGCCTCACACCAGTCGATCATCTTTCTGAAGATCATGAGCAGGTTACATTCTCATTGTCTTCCTTGTTTGTTTCTCAATTTACAGAACCAGTGATCATCTTGATTTAGCTTTAGTGAACATATAAGTATTAGTATATTGATCATCTTCTCTGTATTTCTAATTTATTTTGCAGATTTCACAAGAATGTTATAATGTTGGAGTGGAACCACAATATGATGATCCTATGAATCCATCTTCTGAACCATGCCCTCTGAATTT